>JAYMFT010230609.1:0-11201 GCA_038088735.1 Panulirus argus
GTGTGTGTGTGTGTGTGTGTGTGTGTGTGTGTGTGTGTTTTGTGTGTGTGTGTGTTTGTGTTTATGTGTGTGTGTGTGTGTGTGTGCGTGTGTGTGTGTGTGTGTGTTTGTGTGTGTGTGTTTGTGTATATGTTTGTGTGTTTGTGTGTTTGTGTGTGTGTGCATGTGTGTTTTTGTGTTTGTACTTTATGCTTTATTTATCAGTTTATGTATGAATTTTTATCTTTCGTAGCATTTTTTCTTATATGAAAGACTTTAGACATTTCAAAAAGTGTTTCAGTAATTGCATGATAATACCATATCCTACTTTTTTTATGTATACAGCTCTAGAAGCTTTGTATGTGTATTAAAATGTAAACTTTAGGTTTGTTTCTTCAATATAATCTGCATTTTTTGTTTGCTAAAGCTTTTGTGTGTTGTTACCATACATGAATGGTCTGAGTATAATGATTTTTTCAATGAATACTTCATTTTATTTCTTTAAATTTTCTATGGTAAGAAATGCAGATATAGATGATGTCATGGGAAAGAGAGTTGAATATCTACTTGAAACTGTTTGTTATTAACAGACCATTTATGTTATTTAGCACACTAACCCATAATTAGGTTCGTGAGTGCTTTCTGTTTGATTTGCTAATAAACTCTTATTTTTTTTCTTTCTCCCTTGTCTGGTTACCTTTACCCAGACTCAGGGTCAGGCTTCTTCAGAGCCTTATCCTTTTCAGGTGGAAACAGTGCCAGTGTTACATCTCATCCAGAAGGAGCAATGGAACAGTCCCCGTCATCCGGCTCCATTACACGTAATCATAGTGGAAACAACCTTGATGGAAATGGTCAAGAACATAAGGTACGAGCCATCTACTGGTTTATGTTTTGAAAAGTTTACTTAGACTGAATAATGATGATGTCAACCTATTATTTCATATACTTGGTGAATTAGGAACAAAATTCACTCTTTAATCTTTTTTTGCATTATTGTATTACATATGCATAATCTTTTTGCATTATTGTATTACATATGCATAATCTTTTTGCATTATTGTGTTACCTATACATTGCTTAAAATTTGTATGTTTTCATTACAATTCTTTGTTTACATTTTTTTATGTGCATTTGAATGCATTTAAGATCAAAGTTTCAGTCATACAAATATCTTGTAGGCCTTTCCCCCTAAATGTATATTTGGCTTAAGCACAATATCCATCACACAATGAGGTCTTGGCTTGCATCTGTGGGTTTCTAAACACATACTCCTATTTTTGTCTTTACTCCAGTTCACTTACTTCAAAGGATATAGTCTTTCTTGTTAGATATTCATACTTATGTAAATTCATAGTTACTTCCATACCCATTGATTTCTCCATCTATTACCTTCTAATCTCTCTTTTTACTTAACTATTCTAATGGGTTGGTCGATAAGCACGATAAAACCAAATTAGTGATTAGATGGGGTACCTCCATTTTTCAGTCAGCAGTAACATTTCTGGGCCTATACTGCTTTTTATGGTTTGAAGTGGATGCCAGATATATGATCTAACCATAAAACATGTCTAAAGTTCAGTAGGTCAGCACCTTCTGTGGCCTGTTTCCTTGCTGCACCTCACACCAGTAATAAATATTGATAGTAGTGATGAAAAAACTCATTTTGTAGTGGTGATGTTGGTATAAAATTCATTATTTGGTATATATGATAACATAGACCAGTTGTTTATGAACAGATGCTTGTCAAAAAGAGTGTAAAACAGTCACAAATTGTTTATGATTGTAACCATTTATGGGCTATAATAACATTTACTGGTCAGAATATGATAATATCAGTAATGCAGCACAATTTATGGGCTATAATAACATTTGCTGGTCGGAATATGATAATATCAGTAATGCAGCACACTATCAAAACCCTTTAAAAAAGTAAACTTCTACAGCAGTATCAGTACCTACAAGAATGGGTTTAAAGCACCCTAGAGGATACACAACACAAATAATGTGAGGAAGAGCAGAAATAATGTGAGGAAGAGCAGCAGTATGAGCAGTGGCAATGAACTTTCTCAAGAAGAACAAAGTATTTCTGAGAATGTTATCAATGAGGTCCAAACAAACAGGACCCAAAAATGTCAGAATTGAAAAAAAGAATGCCAAAGGGATTACATGTGAATGTGAACAGCTTGATAACAGATAACTTCATACTGAAAGTTGAATTTTTTGATGAGTACATTAAAGATGATATAATTCTTATTGATTAGAGAAAAATATAGTCCATTGAAAATGTAGAAAAGAAAAAAATTCTCAGAGCAGTATAAGTCTATCCAAGCAGATGGAGTTAAAGCTAAACAAGGTGGAATGATAGTTTACATGCATTGTAAATTTGGAGGAAAGCAATCATAAAGTTGTCATAAGAAATGATGTGTAATTGCAGTGAATATCATACAGACCATCCATTTCTAAGCCATAAGAATTATATTAAACTGTAATGAGTAAAACTGATACTGAAAATTGTAGATGAACTGGAAGAGCCAGTAACATCATCTAGAAACTTTAACTTTCATTATATATAATGGGAAGAATGAGAAGCAGAATATAGATGAGGATTTAAGTATAATAAAATGAGTAATGGATTAGCAGATGAAAGACAAAAATTGAAAATAACAATGAATATTTGGGATACATTCAACATAGTTCTGTATAGGTTTACAAGTAAATCATACAAAATTATAAAAGGTAAATAATCTAATAAATTTTCTTTTCACAAATGGTATGGCTTTCTTCCCAGATAGGTAAAAAAAAGTGCCTCAGTTCCTGATACTGTTAAAGTAACTTCATCTTACAACATGGGAATGTATGAAGGTATATGAAACATCCATGAGATATGTTTGCTGATATGTATATAAGAATAGTATTATAAGCAATGTAAGAAAAAACAGGTACAGTAAAGTGAGCACTGCTGCTTGAAAAGGAAAATAGTTTACAATATAAGAGACCAAGGGATAGAAAACTAGATTAAAAGAAGACATTAGAAAAAGAAATAGATAGGAATAAACAAAGAGAGGACAGAAGAGCTGGAAGAAATAAAAAATTCTGATAAAGAAATGGTGAAATCTCATTGAAAAACGAAAATGAAAAGGTAGTAGATAACTTTAGGAATAGAATAAAATGATGTTATATTCATTTGGACAGAGACCCAAAGATATGAAGGATAGACCTTTTAGAGAGAGAGAGAAAAGTATGAGAATGACCCCAAAATAGAATACAGGATATTGAGTGATCAATATAAGTCAACATAAGCCTTTCTTGCTAGAAATGAGGGATGCATTCCTAGAAAAGATCTCTTATAATAAGATCATTTAAAGTAAAGGTAGATTCCATTGTAGAAGTAGGGTTATATTTCAGACCTCCACCCCTAAACTCAACATGCCCAGACTTTGGCAATTTAGAAAAGTCAAACATTACAGATATATACATTTAAGGCATCTAAAACATGTACATGAGTGATACTCAAAAATACTGGCTTTACTGTTCAGTATGAGCAGTAGGTGGTGTACAGTGAGTGGAGAGACTTTAAGTTAGCAGTAGTAGATGATGTACAATGAGTGAAGAGCTCTTCAGGTTGGTAAAAGGAGACGGTGGTGTTAGGTTTTGAGGGCTCTTAGTTGGTAGTAGCAGTTGCTGTAAGAGGTGTTTCTGGAGCACTGGTATATGGGACTTGATCCAGGAGACATCATTATGGTATGTTTTGAGATATCTGTCAGGTTTGATTGATTGATGATAAGCTTTCAAGGCAGTGCAGAGGTGGAGAGATAGGTCTTTCACAGGCTGTTGATATCCTTGACTGGAGTAGCTTCAGTCTTTGGGTATCAAATGAAGCGCTGTCCAAAATCATGTCTAGCAATTAAGGATTATGGGTCTCACCATTAATATTCTTATGAATATTCTTATGAGAAACTAATGTTGGGAGTTGGATGTGAATCTTTTATTTGGATCTGCTTTCATTGAATGGTGGCACAAGATGAGTGTGCAGGTAACAGTGAGTGTGATCACTTAAGATTACATTAAATTATATTTCTCTCTTGTGTTTCGTGATTGACTGGTTGTGGCAGGTAATTTCTACCTAATGATCCTTGGTATTTATTTCATTAAATGCACATAAAGCTACAATATCTTGATGCATGAATGTTTAATTCAGAGGTGCTTGAAGATGTAGATAAAGGGGTTCATTAGCTTGCTCTTGATAAGAAGTACCCTTCAGTCTAGGTAACATAAATTCATTGAACTAATCACTGATTTTTACCATCTTGTTTCCCCCTATGATAGATAGAGTGATTGCTACTAGATTTACTGTCAGTCTTTTATTTGTATACCATACAAAATAAACAACCAAAAATATTACGTGATACCAATTAAGTCAATCATTTGTAGAGAAATGAAGCTGATTATTCCTAATAACACATAAATTAGAAATATGCAAAAGTTTAGTCTAACAAAACAAATTTTTTTTTCATATTGTGGATAGGAAGATTCTAGCATTGTTACAGTCTGTAAATGATTTTTCTTAAACAAGGTATGGTTCTCCATGTTTTATTAACTTTCCTATATTTTTCCTTGTTCTCTTTTTTCTTTTCTTTTTTCTTTCTTTCCACTTTCCCTTGCCTCTTCTTTCCACCCCCTGAAGATTTTCTTTTTATGTAACTTAATTTAGTTACCTGATTTTATGTGTAATGTATTAATGTATTTTATCACTGTTTAGGGGAATACTCATTTTATGCGGAAGATTCCTCCTGGTTCTGAAGCATCTAATATCCTTGTGGGAGAAGTGCCCTTCTTGGAAAAGCCAGCAACTGCTTTTGTCCGTTTAAGCCAAAGTGCCAATTTAGGGGACTTGACGGAGGTGCCTGTTCCTACTCGGTTTCTTTACATCGTTCTTGGACCTGCGGTGAGTTTTTGTTATTATCAAATGCAGTCTTAATAATTTTGTCAAGAAATTAGTGTTTTGATAGGTATCTGAATAGGATTTCTTCCATAAGAAATTTGTCTTTATATCATTATTTCTTTCTGTTCCCATTTTTGTGAGGTATATTCAGTGCATGTAGGCAAGGAAAATAACTATACAGAATTGGAATCCTTCACCCAGCTTTAAATCTATCAAATGTGCAGGGATGCTCAATTGTCTGAAATAGACTTGCTAACTTCATACCCTTTCCACTCAGAGATACTAGGGAATAATGTTACATGTTCTTTCTTACAACATTAGTGCAGCATTTTAGAAATCTTACTATATCTCATGAAAATGATTACAAGTTTCCCCTGGCTATATCACATTAGAGCTGAACAACTATTTATCTCTCATATTTTGAAATACTGAAGTGCAGCATAACACTCTAAATGCTTCTTAAGATAATGTAGATAAGTTTATAAAGTAAACATAGATTCTGAAACTCATGCCCATGTAATAGTTATTCTTCAAGTTGGCAATCAAATAACATGATCATTGTGTTTCAATATTGCCATGCTAATGATAAGCTATCTATCTCTCTGTCTATATCTCTGACACTCATTCTTTTGGGAACCCCCATCAATGGGATGGCCACAGCAAAGAGTCTCTATTTATCCCTGTCCTTACATGTCTCCCTCACATACACTATTCCATGCGTTCTTCCACCATCTCTCTCCCTCCAATGTTCTTCCACTGCATTTTTTCTTGTTACAGGTGGTCTTCCTCTCACATCAAATCCCTTGGTTGCACTCTTATACACTCTCCTTGTAAATTCTCCATCTTTCATTCTTTCCCTGTGCCTAGATCATTTCAAAGTATTACACTTCGCATACTCTTGTACTCCACAAGTCATTGCATTTCATGCCATACCAGATCTTTCATACATCCCCTCATTTTTTTCTTCATTCCATCTAGTCATACCAAATGCTCCTCTCAAATACCTCTTCTCCACATCCTGGATTCTTGACTTTTGTGACTCATTCCATGTCCATTTTTCATCCAAGGTCTGGAAGATTATGTTGTCCTTTGATCCTTTCTTCACTTCCATACTTACACCTTCACCCTTCATGGCTCTTCTAACCTGTACTGGTCTCTCCCTTATATCTCCTTCCATGTCACCAAACTTAACCAAGACAGCTCCAAATTACTTGACTTTTGTCAACTCTTTCAGTCTTTCTCCCCCCCATATCTGTAACAGTTTAGTGCACTTACACTCTGTAGGGCTTTGCAAAATCTGTACTTTCACTCTGCTTCCTTTCAAACATCATTACTTTACTTTTGCTCACCTTTATCTTCAGCATATAAAATAACTTTTTGCAACCCCACTTCACTCTCAGCAAACAACACTCATCCACAGACAGGCTTGTCACTAACCACCATACCTCACCCCACACTCCATCTCTGCAAACCCTTTCCCTAGTTTTACTATCATCTCTCTTATCACTCCATCCATATATAAATTAAAAAGCCATGTTGGCGTTACACGGTCCTGCCTCACACCCACATGTATGCAGAAATTTTTGCTGTTTTCCATCCACTCTTACAGATGCATATACTCCTCTGCAGAAGGCTTTCACACCATCCAACTTTTCTTTTTTTTAAATTGGATGCTTCAGTCACAGACAGAGTCCACATCAAGGCTGGGCCTTAAATGAAATACAGAAAAACAGAAAACGAAAAAAACAAGGGAAAGTATTTATGAATTTTTAAGAAAATAAAAGACATTTCATTTTAAATGTGCCAGGTTATAGTTATTGGGAAATACATGAGAAGGTAAATAGTTTCACTGCTGGGTATAGAAAAACAGTTATCAAAATGGCCCACCCTGGAGTTACCAGTGGCCACACAGTAATCATGTGAGGCAGCAGCTTGCCGAGTATTGGATGGTCCAGCTAGTGGTGGGGGCATACAAGTATCCACCTCTCAGGAGCCATAAACCAAAGCAATACCTATAGAAGAGGGAAAGTGAACCAACATTGCAGTGTAGGGCAAGAGGGTCAAGTTTTGAATTTAGCCTGGGACAGTTTATAAGTCGGATCACTTTCGACTCAACTCTGTCAAGTAAAGATGCAGAGCAAGAGCCACCTTAGATGTGAGAGCATTACTCCATATAAGGACACATTAATCCTTTGTGTAAGTAGAGCAGTTGTTTAGAAGAAAAGAAATTTTGACATGTAAACAGGACTTCTGGTTTCTTAGAGGCAGACTTAACTATTTCTGTAATGTAGGATTTCTAAGAAAGAGTGGGTGTTACAATAATACCAAGTATGTTCATTAAGTCAGGAGAAGGAATTTCAGAACCATCAAAGGAGAGACGAGTATTGTGAGGAGTTTTCATGGGAGAGATGGGGAGAAACTGGGTCTGGGAGGTGTTAAGCTTAACTAGATTTTGTCTACCCCACCGAGATATCCGGTCCAAGTCTGAGTTTATTGAGGAAGCTGTGTCAAGACAAGATGCAGATCGAGTGAGAGAAGGAGCAGAACTGAAGAATGTAGATGAATGCATTGTTAAGTCATCAGCATATGAGTGCATTTGGTTATTTGTGGGAGAGAGGAAACTGTTGATAGAAATGAGAAAAAGTGTAGGGCACAGGACAGAACCTTGAGGGACACTACTGTTCA
This sequence comes from Panulirus argus, assembly GCA_038088735.1. Classification (NCBI taxonomy): domain Eukaryota; kingdom Metazoa; phylum Arthropoda; class Malacostraca; order Decapoda; family Palinuridae; genus Panulirus; species Panulirus argus. The sequence goes on from JAYMFT010230609.1 coordinate 7,610, forward strand.
TGGAAAAAGGAGGGGAGGCTGATCCATCAGCAAACACAGAAATGGATCGGCCCCAGACAAAGCTCAAAATGAAGGAGCAAAGTAAGGGAGGGAAGCCAGACGAGGGGAGCTTAGAGATGAGATCCTGATGCCACACCATGTCAAAAGCTTTGGATATGTCAAAGGCATCTACACAAGACACAAAATCTATCAGGGATGATGATCAGATAATAATAACGTAGGTAAGAATATCATCAGTAGATCTCACCTTACAGAAGCCATGCTGATGGTTAGAGAGAAGGCTGTAAGATTCAAGTTGTCTAAGGATATGGGAGTTGAGGAGGGATTCAAAGACTTTGGAAATGGTAGCTGTCAAACCAATAGGATGATAGTTACAGGGGTCAGAATGGTCACCCTTCTTAGTGATGGGAGATATCAACTCATGCTTCTAAATAGAAGGAAAAGTTTGAGTTTTTAAATAGAAAGAGACCAGACAGGCAAGCACAGATACAAGTTCAGAGGCACACTCTTTCAGTACATGGGGATAGATGCTATCAGGGCCATTAACCTTGCTTATGTCCAGAGAGAGAAACACTTTTGGGATAGTCCGAAAAAGAGATTACGGGGAAGGGCATAGGATTAGTAAGAGGAGCATATGGGAGAGACAGCTATAGTACCATCAGAACTGAAAAGTGAAGGAAAGGTAGAGCATGAGAAGTTGTTTGAGATGCCCTTAGCTAAAGACCTGAAAGACCTATCAGTGGCTGATGAGAGGTTATTGCAATTCTTTTGAATACAGGAATGCTTTGCCACACATATATTAAACTTGCAGTGATTATGGGCAGTGATAAAAGCTGAATGGGAGTCAGAGGAAAGAGAGCTTTTCCAAGCCCAATATGCCTGATCCCCTGCCTGAATGGCCTCAGAACAGGAATGGTTGAACCATGGTTTAGAAGAAGAGGTCATCTTAGAGGAAGAGGGGATAAATGCCTCCATTCTCACAAGAATAACCTCTGCTACTTGTTTGGCAGAGACAGAAGCATCACCACATAAGAGACATTAACTTAACCAAGGAAAGTCAGAAAAGAAGTCACGTAAGTTACAGTGCCCATGGAAAGTCTGAGGAATATGAAGTCTTTTGTTGTGTGGATGGGTGTCCTCAGAATTTCTGCGCCTGTCAGCCTACCGAATGCTCAGATCTTGCTTAATTAGTACTTGGCAGCTCTCCTTGGTGATCCCATCACCATGGATTGAAGAGCATGTCAGTGCCTCAGGGGACAAGCTAGAAAGTGGATGCATGCTATGAGCTGCTGGATTAATAAACACCCTTTTTTTTTGTTTCATTCACTTTTCCTCCCATTGCCACCCACCCACATCTTAGAATGGGGCAAAGAACCTTGCTCAGCTAGAAAAGGCTAGGATTCTTGCCCTAAGGGAGGCAAAATGTTGGTAAAAGAGATTTGTCAGTGTATGGGGGTGAAAAATTCAACCATACACAGCCTCATTGCAAAAGCAAAGAATATACCACAAGGTGAAGCTCCATCTTGTGCATCTATACCAGGGCATCCCAGAAAGACTTCAACAACTACTGACAAGTTTATCAAGAGGCAAGTGTTGATAAATCCAATGCATCACAGCAAGAGTATTAAAGCAAGCCCATCCCACCCTCTTCAGAAGTATCGCAGAATGCACCATTCAAGAGCGCTGCCAGAAACACCTGAACCTGCCTCTTCATTCCCTGACCAGAAAACCCTACTGACTCACAAGATGCATGCTGCTTGTCTGAGTTTTGCAAGGAACTACAAACATTTTACTGTTGAGGTCTGGAGAAGGTTCTTATGGAACAATGAGTCAACTTTCCAGTGTGGTGCAGTGAGGTGTGGCAAGTTGAGACGTCCCTCACACATGAAGGCTTTTAACCCCTGTTATGTGCTTATGACTGTCAAACACCCAAACTCAGTCATGATATGTGGTTCCTTCAGTGCAAAGTTAGGGCATGGGGACTTTGTGTGCTTCCCAAGAACATCACAATGAATGAAGACCACTACATTAAAGTTCTTCATAACCAAATGATGAATTTTTATGAGATCCACGGCTGCAGCTTCTTTATGCAAGACAGGGGACCATGTCACAAGGCAAAGAAGATCATGAAATGGGTGTCAGACAAGCACGTGAACATCTTTCAATGGCCTGGGAATTCTCCAGACCTGAATCTCATCGAGGAGCTGTGGTCTCACATGAAGCTTAAACTTCAAGAGAGGAACACCTCTTCAGTTCCTTACCTTCTTGAAGCCATCAGAGACATCTGGTTGAATGGAATTGACCTTGATTACTACTGAAACCTTACTGGCTACATGCTGCTATAAATTAAAGCTGTTTTGAAGGCACATGGTGGCCACACTAAGTACTAAAATAATGAAAATTATATATTTTTTTTTTTTTACCCATTCCTCAGATTTTCTACATGCATTGTATTTTATTCAGCTTTGTTGAGATGCCAATATTTACACTTAGAAGGCATTGCTGTAGGGGGAGGTGGCATTAGAATAGATAGATTTATGAGAGTGTGATCAGATGAACCAACTGGGGGGAGATTGTATAGTTACCGTGGGATGGACCAGAGGTAAAAACAGATGCAGAATATTAGTAGAGTGGTCACAGTGGTCAGGAATATTGGTAGGGTGGGAGATAATTTGCTTTAAATCATTGAGAATGGAATACATGAGGGCTTCAATCGCTCCATCATTCAACTAATCATCAGTGAGTGCATATGTATAAACTTTAGTATTTACTCAGTGCATAATGTTTAAACCTTAGTATTTACTCAATGCATAATGTATAAACCTTATTATTTACTCATTGCATAATGTATAAACCTTAGTGTTTAATGTGTAAAACTTCCATTATATCTGCCACTTTGAATATGTGGATGTACCTCACTCGTTTTCTTGTCCAAAAGTGGAAATAACTAGCCTGATCTTGATCTTAAGCTCTCTTAAATTAGTTAGTTAACTGTTATGAATTCACAGCAATGTAATATCTGTAATACTCCAACTATATTTTGAGCCAAATAACTACCCACATTCAATAAACTGTTCTAAAAACCTTGCCATGTATATTTACTTTCATCATTCTTCTCTTACACTCTCTTCCAAATTCTAACACCATCTTTTACAGTTTCTCACTCAAATCTGCCATAAGCTATGTGTCAACAACAAACAATAATTGACTCACCTCTCAGTCCCCCCTCACCCCCAACAGTCTGCATACCTGCTCCTCTCTTTAAGACCCTTGCATCCACCTTCCTCACCATCCAATCTAAGATGCAAGGTCACTATTTGATTTCTGATTAGGGTTTAGGAAGCATATCATGGGGAATTACCCTGACCCATTAAAGTTAACCTACTTTACATGAAAATTAGACTGATATATCAGGAATGATTGTTTAGACATATGGAACGAATGAGTGAGGAAAGGTTGACAAAGAGGATATATATTTCACAGGTGGAGGGAACAAACTGAAGCGGGTGACCAATTTGGAGGTGGAAGGATGGAGTGAAAGGGATTTTGAACGGTCGGGGCCTGAACATGCAGGAGGGTGAAAGGCGTGCAC
>JAYMFT010230620.1:0-11201 GCA_038088735.1 Panulirus argus
TGGGGGTACATCCCTGTGTGGGTCCATACACTGAGTGAGGGTTGTGTGTGGGGGTAAACCAGCGTGTGGGTCCTTACCCTGGGTGAGGGTTGTATGTGTGGGTACACCAGTGTGTGGGTCCTTACACTGGGTGAGGGTTGTATGTGGGGGTACATCCCTGTGTGGGTCCATACACTGAGTGAGGGTTGTGTGTGGGGGTAAACCAGCGTGTGGGTCCTTACACTGGGTGAGGGTTGTATGTGGGGGTACATCCCTGTGTGGGTCCACACACTAAGTGAGGGTTGTATGTGGAGGTACACCAGAGTGTGGGTCCTACCACTGGGTGAGGGTTGTGTGTAGGGGTACACCAGAGTGTGGGTCCTTACACTGGGTGAGGGTTGTATGAGAGGGTACACCAGAGTGTTGGCCTTTTCACTGGGTGAGGGTTGTGTGTGGGGGTATACCAGTGTGTGGGTCCTTACATTGAGTGAGGGTTGTACGTGGGGGTACACCAGAGTGTGGGTCCTTACACTGGGTGAGGGTTGTATGTGGGGGTACACCAGTGTGTGGATCCTTACACTGGGTGAGGGTTGTATGTGGGGTGGGTTACACCAGAATGTGGGCCCTTGCACTGGGTGAGGGTTGTATGTGGGGGTACACCAGAGTGTGGTCCTTACACTTGGTGAGGGTTGTATGTGGGGGGTACACAAGAGTGTGGGTCCTTGCACTTGGTGAGGGTTGAGTGTGAGGGTACACCAGAGTTTGGGTCCTTACACTGGGTGAGGGTTGTATGTGGGGGGTACACCAGTGTGTGGGTCTTTACACTGGGTGAGGGTTGTGTGTAGGGGTACACCAGAGTGTGGGGTCCTTACAGTGAGTGAGGGTTGTATGTGGGGGTACACCAGAGTGTGGGTCCTTACACTTGGTGAGGGTTGTATGTGGGGGGTACACAAGAGTGTGGTTCATTACACTGGGTGAGGGTTGTGTGTGGGGGTACACCAGAGTATGGGTCCTTACACTTGGTGAGGGTTGTATGTGAGGGTAAACCAGAGTGTGGTTACTTACACTGGGTGAGGGTTGTGTCTGGGGGTACACCAGAGTGTGGGTCACTACCCTAGGTGAGGGTTGTGTGTGGGGGTACACCAGAGTGTGGGTCCTTAAACTGGGTGAGAGTTGTGTATCGGGGTACACCAGAGTGTCCTTACACTTGGTGAGGGTTGTTTGTGGTGATACACCGGAGTGTGGGTCCTTACACTGGGTGAGGGATGTGTGTGGGGGTACACCAGAGTGTGCGTCCTTACACTCGGTGAGGGCTGTATGTAGGGGGTACACCAGAGTGTGGGTCCTTACACTGGGTGAGGGTTGTGTGTGGGGGTACACCAGAGTGTGGGTCCTTACACTTGGTGAGGGTTGTATGTGGGGGTAAACCAGAGTGTGGGTCATTACACTGGGTGAGGGTTGTGTGTGGGGGTACACCAGAGTGTGGGTCCTTAAACTGGGTGAGGGTTGTGTGTGGGGATACACCAGAGTGTGGGCCCTTAAACTGGGTGAGGGTTGTATGTAGGGGGTACACCAAAGTGTGGATCCTTACACTGGTTGAGGGTTGTGTGTAGGGGTACACCAGAGTGTGGGTCCTTACACTGGGGGAGGGTTGTATATGGGGGTACACCAGTGTGTCGATCCTTACACTGGGTGAGGGTTGTATGTTGAGGGGTACACCAGAGTGTGGGTCCTTACACTGGGTGAGGGTTGTGTGTGGGAATACATTAGGGTGTGGGTCCTTACATTTGGTGAGGATTGGATGTGGGGGTACACCAGAGTGTGTGTCCTTACACTTGATGAGGGTTGTATGTGGGGGTAAACCAGAGTGTGTATACTTACATTGGGTGAGGATTGTGTGTGGGGGTAAACCAGAGTGTGGGTCATTACCCTAGGTGAGGGTTGTGTGTGGGGATACACCAGAGTGTGGGTCCTTAAACTGGGTGAGGGATGTGTGTAGGGGTACACCAGAGTGTGGGTCCTTACACTTGGTGAGGGTTGTATGTAGAGGGTACACCAGAGTGTGGGCCCTTACACTGGGTGAGGCTTGTGTGTAGGGGTACACCATAGTGTGGTTCCTTAGATCGGGTGAGGGTTGTGTGTGGGGGTACACCAGAGTGTGGGTCCTTACACTGGGTAAGGGTTGTATGTGGAGGTACACCAGTGTGTGGATCCTTATACTGGGTGAGGGTTTTATGTGGGGGTATACCAGAGTGTAGGTCCTTACACTTGGTGAGGGTTGCATGTGGGGGTACACCAGAGTGTGGTTCCTTACACTGGGTGAGGGATGTGTGTGGGGAAACACCAGTGTGAGGGTCTTTACACTGAGTGAGGGTTGTGTGTGGGGGGTACACCAGTGTGTGGGTCTTTACACTGGGTGAGGGTTGTGTGTAGGGTTACACCAGAATGTGGATGCTTACACTGGGTGAGGGTTGTGTGTAGGGTTACACCAGAGTGTGGGTCCTTACACATGGTGAGGGTTGTGTATGGGGGTACACCAGAGTGCGTGGGTCCTTACACTGGGTGAGGGTTGTATGTGGGGGTACACCAGTGTGTGGGTCTTTACACTGGGTGAGGGTTGTGTGTGGGGGTACACCAGAGTGTGGATCCTTACACTGGGTGAGGGTTGTATGTGGGGGTACACCAGTGTGCGGGTCCTTACACTGGGTGAGGGTTGTATGTAGGGGTACACCAGAGTGTGGGTCCTTACACTTGGTAAGGGTTGTATGTGGGGGGTACACCAGAGTGTGGGTCCTTACACTGGGTGAGGGTTGTGTGTGGGGGTACACCAGAGTGTGGGTCCTTACACTTGGTGAGTGTTGTGTGTAGAAGTACACCAGAGTGTGGGTCCTTACACTGGGTGAGGGTTGTATGTGAGAGGGTACATCAGTGTGTGGGTCTTTACACGTGGTGAGGGTTGTGTGTAGGGGTATAACAGAGTATGGGTCCTTACATTGAGTGAGGGTTGTATGTGTTGGTACACAAGAGTGTGGATCCTTACACTGGGTGAGGTTTGTGTGTGGGGGTACACCAGAGAGTGGGTCCTTACACTTGGTGTGGGTTGTATGTGGGGGTAAACCAGAGTGTGGGTACTTACACTGGGTGAGGGTAGTGTGTGGGGGTACACCAGAGTGTGGGTCATTACACTAGGTGAGGGTTGTGTGTGTGGGTACATCCCTGTGTGGGTCTTAAAACTAGGTGAGGGTTGTGTGTGGGGATACACCACAGTGTGGGTCCTTACATTGGATTAGGTTCATGTGTGGGGGTACACCAGAGTGTGGGTCCTTAAACTGGGTGAGGGTTGTATGTAGGGGGTACACCTGAGTGTGGGTCCTTACACTGGGTGAGGGTTGTGTGTGGGGGTACACCAGAGTGTGGGTCCTTACACTAGGTGAGGGTTGTGTGTGGGGGTACACCAGAGTGTGGGTCCTTACACTGGGTGAGGGTTGTGTTTGGGGGTAAACCAGTGTGGTTCCTTAATCTGGGTGAGGGTTGTGTGTGGGGGTACGCCAGAGTGTGAGTCCTTACACTTGGTGAGGGTTGTGTGTGGGGGTACACCAGAGTGTGGGTCCTTACACTTGGTGAGGGTTGTGTGTGGGGGTACACCAGAGTGTAGGTCCTTACACTGGGTGATGCTTGTGTGAAGGGGTATACCAGTGTGAGTCCTTACACTTGGTTAGGGTTGTATGTAGGGGGTAAACCAGAGTGTGGGTCCTTACACTGGGTGAGGGTTGTGTGTGGGGGTACACCAGAGTGTGGGTCCTTACATTGGGTGAGGGTGGTATACGGGGGTACACCAGTATGTGGATCCTTACACTGGATGAGGGTTGTATGTCGGGGGTACAATAGAGTGTGGGGCCTTACACTGGGTGAGGGTTGCATGTGGACGGTACACCAGTGTGTGGGTCTTTACACTGGGTGAAGGTTGTGTGTATTGGTACATCAGAGTGTAGGTCCTTACACTTGGTGAGGGTTGTGTGTGAGGATACACCAGTGTGTGGGTCTTTACACTGGGTGGAGGTTCTGTGTGGGTTTGTGTGTGAGGGTACACCAGTGTGTGGTTCCTTACACTGGGTGAGGGTTGTGTGTAGGGGTACACCAGAGTGTATGTCCTTACACTGGGTGAGGGTTGTATGTGGTGGTACACTAGAGTGTGGGTCCTTACACTTGGTGAGGGTTGTTTGTGGGGGTACACCAGAGTTTATGTCCTTACACTGGGTGAGAGTTGTATGTGGGGGTACCCCAGAGTGTGGGTCCTTACACTGGGTGAATGTTGCGTGTGGGAGTACACTAGAGTGTGGGTCCATACACTGGGTGAGGGTTGCGTGTGAGGGTACACCAGTGTGTTGGTCCTTACATTGGGTCAGGGTTGTGTGTGGGGGTACACTAGTGTGTGGGTCTTTACACTGGGTGAGGGTTGTTTGTTGGGGTACACCAGTGTGGAGGTCCGTACACTGGGTGAGGGATGTATGTGGGAGTACACAAATGTTGGTCCTTACACTGGGTGAGGGTTGCGTGTGGGGGACACCAGTGTGTTGGTCCTTGCACTGGGTGAGGGTTGTGTGTGGGGGTACACCAAAGTGTGGGTTCTTATTTTGGGTGAGGGTTGTGTGTGGGGGTACACCAAAGTGTGGGTTCTTATTTTGGGTGACGGTTGTGTGTGGGGGTACAAGAGTGTGTGGGGTATCCTTACACTGGTTGAGGGTTGTGTGTGGGGTACACTAGAGTGTGGGTCCTTACACTGGGTGAGGGTTGCATGTGGGGGTACAATAGTGTGTGGGTCCTTACACTGGGTGAGGATTATGTGTGGAGGTACACCAGAGTGTGGGCCCTAATACTGGGTGAGGGTTGTATGTGGGGGTACAAAAGTGTGTGGGTCCTTACACTGGGTGAGGGTTGTATGTGAGTGTACACCAGTGTGTGGGTCCTTACACTGGGTGAGGGTTGTATGTGGGGGTACATCAGTATGAGGGTCCTTACACTGGGTGAGGGTTGTGTGTGTGGGTACACCAGTGTGTGGGTCCTTACACTGGGTGAGTGTTGTGTGTGGGGCACACCAGTGTGTGATTCCTCACACTGGGTGAGGGTTGTGTGTGTGGGTACACCAGTGTTTGGAGGACCCTTACACTGGGTGAGGGCTGTGTGTGGGGGTACACCAGTGTGTGGGTATTCTTACACTTGGTGGGGGTTATATGTGGGTGTACATCAGCGTGTTTGCCCTTACACTGGGCGAGGGTTGTATGAGGGGGTACACCAGTGTGTGGGTATCCTTACATTGGATTAGGGTTGTATGTGGGGGTACATCAGTGTGTGCGGATCCTTACACTGGGTGAAGGTTGTATGCGGGGGTACACCAATGTGTGGGTCCTAACACTGCGTGAAAGTTGGGTGTGGGAGGTACTCCAGAGTTTGGGTTTTTAAAATGGGTGAAGGTTGTGTGTGGGGGTACACCAGTGTGTGGGTCAGTACAATGGGTGAGGGTTGTATGTGGGGTACACCAGTGTTAGGGTCCTTACACTGGATGAGGGTTGTGTGTGGGGGTACACCAGTGTGTGGGTCTTTACACTGGGTGAAGTATCTTTGTGGGGGTACACCAGTGTGTGGATCCTTACACTGGGTGAGGGTTGTGTGTTGGGGTACATCTGAGTGTGGGCCCTTACACTGGGTTTGGGTACACCAGTGTGTGGGTCCTTTCAATGTGTGAGGGTTGTGTGTGGGGGTACACCAGAGTGTGGGTCCGTACACTGGGTGAGGGTTGTGTGTGGGGGTACACCAGAGTGTGGGTCCTTACACTGGGTGTGAGGTGTGTGTGGGGGAAAATCAGAGTGTGGGTCCTTACACTAGGTGTGGGTTGTGTGTGGGGGTACACCAGAGTGTGGGTCCTTACACTGGGTGAGGGTACACCAGTGTGTGGGTCCTTTCATTGTGTGAGGGCTGTGTGTGGGGGTATACCAGTGTGGGTCCGTACACTGGGTGAGGGTTGTGTGTGGGGGTACACAAAAGTGTGGGCCCTTACATTAGGTGAGGGTTGTGTGTAAGGGTACACCAGTGTGTGGGTCAGTACGCTGGGTGAGTGTTGTATGTGAGAGTACACCAGTGTGTAGGTCCTTACGCTGGGTGAGGGTTGTGTGTAGGGGTACACCAGAATGTGGGTCCTTACACTGGGTGAGGGTTGTATGTGGGGGTAAACTAGTATGTGGGTCCTTACAGTTGATGAGGGTTGTGTGTGGGGATACACCAATTGTGGGTCCTTACACTGGGTGAGGGTTGTATGTTGAGGTACACCAGTGTGTTGGTCCTTACACTGAGTGAGGGTTGTAAGTGTGGATACACCAGTGTGTGGGTCCTTACATTGGGTTAGGGTTATATGTGGGGGTACACCAATGTTTGGGTCCTTACACTGGGTTAAGGTTGTATGTGTGGGTGCACCAGTGTGTGAGTCCTTACACTGGGTTAGGGTTTTATGTGGGAGTAAACCAGTGTGTGGGGGACCCTTACACTGGGTGAGGGTTGTGTGTGGGGGTATAACAGTGTGTGGGTATCTTTACACTGGGTGAGGGTTGTGTGTGCGGGTACACCAGTGTGTGGATCCTTACACTGGGTGAGGGTTGTGAGTGGGGGGTACACTAGTGTATGGGTCTTTACATCGGTTGAGGGTTGTGTGTGGGGATCCTTACACTAGGTGAGGGTTATATGTGGGGGGTACACCAATGTGTGGGTCCTTACACTGGGTTAGGGTGGTGTGTGGGGGTAAACCAGTGTGTGGTGGTCTTTACACTGGGTGAGGGTTGTGTGTGGGGAACACCAGTGTGTAGGTTTTTACACTGGGTGAGGGTTGTGTGTGGGGGTACACCAGTGCGTGGGGGCCCTTACACTGGGTGAGGGTTGTGTGTGGGGGTAAACCAGTGTGTGGGTCCTTAAACTGGGTGAGGGTTGTGTGTGGGGGTACACCAGTGTGTGGGTCCTTAAACTGGGTGAGGGTTGTTTGTGGGGGGTACACTGTGTCAGCTTTCTTCCCTGGTCCATATACTGGGTGAGAATTGTGTGTATGAACATTAGTATGAGGGTAGAGAAAGTTGGTATAGTCTTTAAGGATGACGGAGCAGTAAGTTGGAAGTTGTGAAGACGCAGAAGACAACCTAAGTAAGTCTGGACTGCATAATTGTGTAGGCTGTGTGAGTGTGTGAGCATAGTGATTAGGGTGCGATGGCTGTTAGAGTATGAGGGAGGGTATGGTGAACTGTCTATGGGTATAGGAGTGTGTGTGAGGGTAGAGCGCGTTAGGCACCAGCTTAGTGTGAGTGGGGTGCGGGAGTCCGTGTGGGGGTGCGTGGGGGACTGGAACCAAGGAGACGAGGGTGAGGGAAAGCCGCGGGTGCGTGGCTGGGAGGTAAGTCACTCGTCGCATATGTGATAAATTGGGAGAAAGTCCAGTTGAGGGTGGGGCTCTGCAGGCAGCCGCCAGGGCCAGGTTGTAACAACATCAACAGAGCGTGACGGGCTGGGGTTCAAGCTATACAAACCTCATGTAGTTCGGTCACTTCATCTATGAATCATCGCCTCAGTAAATGTGGGTTTCCACCAGCACGGACCGCTTAACACATGCACACAAAACTTCCGTCCAATACAGGAATAATACCTTTATTTCTAGACATCAACACCTGACACATCATGTTACAAGGCGACGTATGTTACACATATGTCGACATCAAAACAACGTGTGGAGAGAGAGTGTGTGTGTGGCTGGCGTTCCTGGGGATGAGTGTGTGTTGAGGACGTTATCTGTAGGTCGTGGCCCGTGGTTTGCTGCCCGTAAGTCCCCTGGTAGCCAGGCGGGCAGGCAGGGAGGATGACAGTGCCACATTCTACCAGCGGGCCACTCCGCCTCCATCATCCCCCACACTCTCCACTACTGTCCCTGGCTTTACCTGTCTTGGTGGCGTGGCGGCTGCTGGTCGTGTACAGGTGAGTTTGATTCCCGCGGGGCGAGTGTTTCCTGCTGCTGGAGGTGATGGTGTGGCACGCTGGGCCAGCCTTCAACACAGGTGCTACACTGGCTTGGCCGCCGTACGGACGTTTCGCTCAACACTCACAGGCCCGTTGCCCGGCCCTACTCACCACAGACTGACTGCCCCAAGGGCCGCTCGCAGTAAAATGGCTACCCAGCGCTACAAAAATCGATACTGGATGTTAGTGGTAGCGTAGCCTGCCCAGCACCGCACTGTGCCCTGTCGCTTCCCGCACTGTGGCTCGCGTGCTGGCCCACTCCCACTCCTCCCCCCCACACTGACGTAACACCCACTTCCTCACTCTTACTACACGTTCGTAAGTTTTTATGTTGAGTGGTAGCTTCATGTATCCTGCAGGCCCAGTGTAACACTGTGTGGGAGAGTACCTCGTCCTTAACCAGGGTTTGCCACACACTGCTGGGTGAATGAACCACCACTCAAGCATAGAGTGGGAGCCACCACCTGCGTCAACTGAGACTCCGTAGTCAACACTCGGCGCACGAATTCTTCCTTCTCTAAAATCAAACGATGTAAATTATATTATATCATAGATTTTTCCATTTTATAAAAGTGTTTTCTTATTACGAAATAAAAGGTTAATAATTTTGCGACATATATATACTAACTTAGTTATTATAGGGTTTCCTTTGGAACGTTCCCTGCCAAAAAGCGCGCCTAAGTTGATGGCAGACGAATTTTCCCAGCGAGGCAGCGTTACTGGACCCTGGCGCACTCCCATTTCCGACCACTTGTATCGTCCTATGACCGTCCAACATTAATACCGTGGGCTTCCTCCCACCAGCCTTCCTGAGTACAGTTCTCGCGCTACCTTGAATGCTCGTCAGTAGATACAGTGAAGCGCTGGTCTCTAGATGCCATAGCCATTGTAAATATAACGTAGGGTATCGTGATAAAATTAGATTTTTACTTTTATGATTTTAGTTCTAATGACTTTCGGGACAGATTCTGCGTCTTGATCGATTATGAGGGGGAAGTCTGGTCTGACGAAGGTCTTAGTAAGTAATCAAAAGGAAATGACCCTAATATGCACATAAACATTCTATTGTCAACACCTGTAAAGTGATATCTAAATCCCAGACAGGAATGAATGAATCGATCTTTTCCCCCCCCCCCCCCCACTCCAACCAAGTATTTAAGACCCCGGCAACCCTCCTCCCACTCCACGGCTTCCGCTCCCCAGAAACCCTGAAGCTCCCCCGGCAACCCTTCTACTCCACGGCTTCTCCAGCAATTATCCCGTTCCCCCACAAGCCATGGAACCTCCCCAGACAATCCTATTTCTTGTCTCCCCTCCCCCCTCCCCATTTCAATCATTTGATCAACTGATTGGGTCAAAGTGGGCGGAAGGTAGACTGGGTCGAAGTGGGTGGAAGGTAAAGTGCAGAAGTTGGATAAGTGTCTAACGTGAAACGTGCGGTGTGGTCTTGTTCCTTGTACATTTTGTACATCACTGTACAACCCCAAGAATCCTTTACAGGGCTCCTGGATCATTATGGCTACGCTACAACCAGCAGCAGGGATATAATGGACCCCTTTGTATTGGGGAGTGTCTTAAAAGAGGCTGTATTCCTTTTCGCCTACTGACGAAAATGTAGCCTTGCCAAAGTGTCTTTTTATTGGCGACGTAACCGCATGCAGGAGAAGTCCGGTAACACTAAGAATGCTTTAACTACATATGTATCAGAAGTGCAGTCAGGAGTACATGTGCAGTGACGGTAGTGTGTTGGTTCAGAGAGGAGAGGCTAAGGAAGGTTTGCTATGTGTAGTAAAGAATGGGTCATGCTTCTCTGAGGGCTACAAGGTTAACTAGTCTCAATCACACACTTTATCTTGCCCACACACTTTCTCTTGACCACACAGCCTCTTGTCCACACATTGTCACTTGACCACACAGTCTCTTGTCCACACACTGTCTTTTACCCACATACTCTCTTGCCCACACACACTGTCTCTTGTCCACACACTGTCTCTTGGTCACGCATAATCTCTCGTCCACAGTCTCTTTGCCATTCACTCTCTTGTTCTTACGCTGCTACTGGTCACACACTGACTCTTGGTCACACACTGTCTCTTGCCAACACACCGTATCCTACCCACACAAGGTCTCTTATTCACACACTGTCTCTTGGTCACGCACTATCTCTTGACCACACACTGTCTCTTTCCCACACAATGTCTCGTCCACAAGCTGTCTCTTGCCCACATAGTACCTCTTCTCCAAACATTGTCACTTGACCACACAGTCTCTTGTCCACACACTGTCTTTTGGTCACACACTGTGTCTTTCCCACACAACGTCTCGTCCACACGCTGTCTCTTGGTAACACAGCGTCTCTTGCCCACACACTGACTCTTGTCCACACACTGTATCTTGCCCACACACTGTCTCTTTTCCACACATTGTCTCTTTCCCACACACTGTCTTTTTCCCACAAACTGTCTCTTGCCCACACACTGTCCCTTGCCCACAGCTGACTCATGCCCACATACTGCCTCTTCTCCAAACTTTGTCACCTGACCACATAGTCTCTCGTCCACACACCGTCTCTTGGTCACACAATGTCTCTTTTCCACGCAATGTCTTGGTCACACACTGTCTCTTGTCCACACACTGTCTCTTGCTCACACACTGTCTCTTTTTCAAGCAATGTCTCTTGGTCACGTACTGTCTCTTGCCCACACAATGTCTTGGTCACACAATGTCTCTTGTCCACACACTGTATCTTACTCATACACTCTTTCGTGGTCATACTCAGTCTCTTGCCCACAAACTCTCTCTTGGTAACACAGTCTCTTGCCCACACAATATCTCTTGTCCACACACTCTTATGGTCAAACACTGTCTCTTGCCCACATAATGTCTAATGGTTACACTCTGTCTCTTTCCCAAACAATGTCTCTTGGTCAAACACTGTCTCTTGCTAACACAATGTCTTGTTCACACACTGTCTCTTACCCACACAGTGTCTCTTGCCCACACAATGTCTCTTGTACACACACTGTCTCTTGGTCACACAATGTCTCTTGTCCATACACTGTATCTTGCTCATACACTCTGTCTCTTGCCCACACAAGAGGCATATATATATATATATATATATATATATATATATATATGTGTGTGTGTGTGTGTGTGTGTGTGTGTGTGTGTGT
>JAYMFT010230631.1:0-11201 GCA_038088735.1 Panulirus argus
TATATATATATATATATATATATATATATATATATATATATATATATATATATATATATATATATATATATCAGGAAGGCTAAAGTTATTACCGGATCAGACAGTTTCTTACGGTACAGAAGACCAATTCCTCGGCTTCCGTGAAGCGTGACGTAAAAGCGTAGTTACATAAAGATTTATATGCTTCGATTTCCGCAAGACTAGCTAGACTGTAATGACACCAAAAGCAGGAGAGATCCAAAAGCACGGAGAAGGAATTCCTGCGGTGGCGTCGCGTGTTTGGGGTGTGGCTAGCGGGAACCAAGGTCGAGGAGCAGACAGGGACGGAAACACAAGGGGCGCCACCACCGCCACCGCCGGTTGGTGGATGTGTAGGATGGGCTGTGCCGTGGGGCTGGAGAGGTGTTGTTGTGGGGACGTGGTGGGAGAAGAGACACTCTGATTGCCGTGGGCTGTGGTGGTGTGTGTGTGTGTGTGTGTGGAAAGGACTAGGCAGTTCCTGTCCTGTGGGTTGGAGGGTGGTGAGGGTGTGGCCAGGAGAGACGTCTGTGGTTTGGAAGGATGGGAGAGGTCTGCAGGATGCGGCATAAACACGATCTAATTATCTTTAATGGCATAAAACCAGGAAGACTTCACTTATTCGTGATCACTCTCTTATTATCACCAGCCGATAATGTGTACACGTTTATTTCTTCTTTCTATTTACGAGTCACTTGTCTCCTGGTCATGTGTTTTGGCCTTTATAAAGTCAAGGTGACTTACAAGCATACCTTGTGTGGGTGGTAACATTTTCTCAAAAATTTAGGCAACGGTTCTAGTCAAATTATTGGAACGAAACTGGAAAATATGATTACTGAATAATCACTATTAACTGATTATCAAATACTCATCAGAAAATAGACATTAATTATTCAAATTTCTAAAAAAAAACCTGGTTCTAGTGTTACAAAATATTTCCTATGAGACAAGAGAGACACCAGATTATACCACAGTAATGTTAATTTGGCATGAGACGAGAGAGAGACAGTACAAGACGACCTCGTAAGCGCCAAGGGAACTGGACGAGAGCGAGTGTCGTGCCTGTTTTCATAAAAAGGAGGTAGGGAAATTGCGCTGAGCTACAGACCGGTACGTCTGACGAGTGTTGGTGGGAGGGGAAGGAGGGTCTGTAGAACGGTACCAGTGTGTTGAGAGAGAGAGAGAGAGAGAGAGAGAGAGAGAGAGAGAGAGAGAGAGAGAGAGAAGGGTGAGAGGTGGGACTGTTGATTAGGCATGGACGGGTCCAGGGAGCCCCCAAGGTCCCGCCCACCAGTCTCTACGCAGAGCAGGGAAAGTGATGCACTGGGCCACTTCTCCCCATTCTACTGTCTACCTCTCATTCTTTTATCCTTTACCTTCTTTATCTATCTATCTTTCTAGTTTATAAATCCTCTTCGTACGCCATCCATCGCATCGTACTCCAAATATCCTTTATTGTCTGTCTATCTCCTCTACGGTTCACTTAACATGTCAGTAAGACACAGTGGATGAACTTCCACCACAAATCAATTGTCTCGTCGCTATCACACACTGTTAGGGTTGGTAGGGAACCGACCAAGACCAGAGGTTGAAAGAACCGTTGTTGTGATCCCTGACGACCACACCCGCTGCTGCGCTCCGTCCCCCACCAGTTACCGCCACACTGCGCACCACCGACTGTAGCACACGGGAACCAATCATCCCGGGAGCCATTCTCTAGTGGAAGAATACCGCGCACATACAGACACACACACACACAAACATTCGGTATGTTGTCACCAGTGGTTATTGTGGTTAAGGGTAGTTGTGTAAATGGTACTGAGAGCTGTAAACGCCTTAGGAGAAACAAAAGTAGTAGTAGCAGTAGTTGTAGTAGTAATAGTAGTAGCGGTGGTGGTGGTGGCAGGAGCAGTAGTTGTAGTTGTAGTAGTTGTAAGAAAAGTAGTAGTGGTAACAGAAGTACCAGCAATTATGGAATTAAAGTAATCGCGACAGGAAAAGTACTGATGGTAGCAGCTATTGTAGTAGTACTACTAAAGTCGTAGCAATAGTGTCAGTGGTTGTATCAGTCGTAACAGTTCTAACAGAAGTAGTAAAACATAAAGTAGAAGATCAGAAAAAAAAAGAACAAATACGATCAATAAGATAGAACCTTGAGAGGGACTCCGCAGGTGACTGAGGAACCCGGATGAAAACTACTGAACACTCAAAGACAAGAACAGCTCTTGCAACACGTCGCTTACGAAACTGAGGGGAAAAACAATAAAATTTCCCAAAATCTTAAGAAAAAAATAAAAAAGTGTAGATTCAGAGGCAGCTGCCAATCCCGCTAGTAGCCAGGAGTGGTTCTGTCCACTTTTACTTCGCTTACATCGCAAAAAAGAAAAAAAAATAAATAAAAAGGTCACCGCCTTCCCTCCTCCTGACCTTTCAGTAACTGACCAAGATGGAAGGGAGGTATGGGCGGCAGACTACACAAAAAAAGTAGTATAGAAAGTACAGATGATACCGTCGTAGCATGTACAGATAGCTTAGGGGTCTCAATCAGTAGCATAGATGCTCCTAAAGTATTTCACTTGCGTTTAAGTGGTAAAAAAAATCTTAATCTGATTATTATGGGTCTTTTTTTATTAGAGTCGACCTTTTCCCTTTCCAATGGGTGCGTCGTACTTATTTTTCCTTTTTTCATCAGTACAGGCTAGTTTGTGGTATCTATAACATTCATCGCGACAGACGAATGATTAATACATGTAGTCTTAGTTTCTCATTTTCTGATCCACTGCCTCTCTGACGTCCGTTTTCAGAGTATGTGCTGAGCGACTAATCCCCCAGTCTCGAATTTACTAGCAGGTCTCTTTGGGTGTCGTTTGTATGCATACATCGCAGTAGTGGTGAGAGAGAGAGAGAGAGAGAGAGAGAGAGTCACAGTAACACATCACATGCCCATCACCAGTTTGGGTCAACACCGAGCGTTGCTACCACGTACCGTCTGTAGCAAGCTTGAGTACGGTCCACCAGCGACCTGGTACTACTCTTATACCACCTTTGGAACGGAACAAATATGGCGATCCACGTGCCACCCGACTTTAACATACTTGACGAGCAGTGCAAGCAAGCACGTAAGAATAACTCCAGTGATATAACGACCTTCTATCAGGAGCTACTAGACCTTAACGTCATGTATCCGTCAGGAGACAACGCCCCGAGCGTTGAACTAGAAGAATGTATATTGTGTAAGAGTCGATTGTAGTTTTCCTTTCATTTTTTACAGTCACGCGCATGACCGTCCGGGTGGCTGGCGTTTCCTGAGTTCATGGGAGGGGAAACTAGTAGAATGGTTTGAAAAACTCGAGACTAAACACTTAGATGAAAAATATGGGAAAAGAAATTGCATTGCAAAATTCAGTACGATTTCCATTGTATGAAATTTACGAAACTAAACAGAAACAGACTGAATAAGATGGTAAGAATATATATATATATATATATATATATATATATATATATATATATATATATATATATATATATCACAAGTAAGCAAAGTTATGTATATTGTACTTATACGCTGGAATTCGCCAAGGGCGTGGAGTGAATGTCCCTCAAGTTGTCTATAAGGCGAGACTAGTAATTTTTTTTTTTTTGTACGACTAGGCTGCCACAGGTTGTCCTCCTGCTGCTGGCGTCCTTGGCTGGCCTAAAGTACAAATGTTAATGGTCTGTTGACGCCCGTCACCACCCTCTGTGGGGAGAGGGGGGGGGGGAAACATGCTGTCCAGGCCTAAGGCAGTGAGGACTATGGCACTGAAGGCTGAGGAGACAGGATGACTAAGGTAGTGAAGACTATGGAAAAGGAAGGATGAGTAAAGAGCCGAGCCAAAAAAAAAAAAAGGTTGGGATATAGGGGGAGTTCGTACAAGGTATAGGACTGGGGTAGTCAGGAGGGCTGAGGGGCATCAGGGTGATCCGGGCTGCCAGGTCAGGGCATCAGGAAGGGCTGGGGCATCATCAGGAAGGGCAGGGGCACCTGAGACGGGGTGGGGCGTCAGGGTGACCCAGGTAGCCAGGGCAGGGCAGCCAGGGGAAAGTTGCACAAGACCGGAAACAAGACTGCTTGCGAGGCAAACACGGAAGCAAGCAGGCTAAAGATAAAACTTCTCTAGAAAGAACACACACACGAACACAAGTCTGCATTTGATGGAAGGAGGAGCAGGAGGCTATGAACAAAAATACAGCACAATAAATGTAGGTCATATGGAGAGAAGGTATGTAGAAAGAGAAGATGGTGAACAGATATATGTATAGGAAGTGGAACCTAAAGGGAAATAAATAAGAATAAGATAATGCCCAGCAAGACTTTGAACAAAAACTCGTCAGACTCCTTGATGGTGACGCGGTGATCAGGTACCACTTGAGATGGAGACCGTCCTACTTACATTAACGAGCAGGTCGACTGCCACAAGGTCAGTATCTCATGAAAAAAAAAGAAAGAAACTAGTTTTCTCCTGCAGTGAAAACAGGTGGGTGTTTGAAAATGTTCTTTAATGGTAAACTTAAGAAAATCTTATTTAATCGTAGGACCTTTAAGAGAACTCTGGGGGGAGGCGGGGGGTGGAGTTTGAATGCAAGGATACCGTTGGTTGAACCAGCACTAAAACTTACCGTATACCATAAATGAAAAGGTTGTAGAAATATCCTTTTTTCCACATATACTAATGAATATTTTACACATAAGAACATATTTACGTACATACATATATACAGAAAAACTCGTTTACGAAAATGCACTCAGAAAACACACATAAAACAGGTTTACTCACGATCTATACAACACAAAAGAACACCTGCACAGTGCATTGTCAATAAGTGACGTATACAGTTAGCGGAGTCGTAAGTGGTGACACCAAAAGCCCAAGTAAAAAAAGTTATTTACAATTACCTTTTTCATAAAAGAATTATCAACAAAAGGCGTTTTGTATCGGACAACTGACCTGGCATTTTTGCCTTGCCATTCAAGTTACACTTCTTTTTCTTTCTTTTATATTTATCTCTCAGTTGAGGATTTAAAGTGATCTAATGCCCCTTACGTCATAAAGAGTTTCTTGCGTGGTTTTGTAACTCAACCAATCTGCCTCTGGGCCTCATCCGGGTTATTTTTCTAAAGACGACCTCCGATGACCTCCCACCGACTCACGGTGAACAATTGTACCGTTTGTCCAGAAACACAAAAGCAGAAAGAACTGTCTTCCTCGTCTTAAATAACATACTTTGTCGGGAGTAAGGTTTAAGTGCCCAACTTGACACAGTGAACGAACCTTTCTTTCGAATCACTGGTACGAATGGGTACAACAACGAGTGAACCCCTCAGTCTTGAATTGCACGTACTGTTCGGTACAGATATGTTAGAACGAATCTTGTACTGTCACAAAAAAATCACAAGTAAGGATTATTAACAGGTTTACAGCGAGTGGACGACCCATCAGTCTCGAAGCAGGCATGTCATACGACCTCAAGCAAATCTCCGTTAGTTGACATTCCAAACTCCGTAACAGTGCCACATCTAACCTGAAAACGCTGGTCATGAACTAGTGAAGGTTCTGTATCCTCCGACCCCGAACCTGGTCCCCACAAGAATCCGACCCTGAAGGAGACGGAAAAGAGGAGGGAGGAAGGAGGAGGAGGTAGGGTAGCATGAAACGGGTGTGGCACGGTCTTGCCGCCCCCGAGAGTCACCATGGCCACCAAACACAGAACAATAAAGGAAGTGAGTCAGTTTTCATCCTTGAGGCTGGGTCGCAAGCCATGAAACTCACATATGGGTCTCCAGTGTGTTCCTGGGATGTGGTTGAGATTAATCGGTATAAATAAGCAAGTTATCGTCCCAATTCTTTTTTCTCTCTTTCGCTAGTTTTACATTTTCTTTGGTATTTTACGCACAGGTAGTGACTAGTTCCTGAGATGTATGAGAGTTTCGATTTGTCCTATTTCATTCACGTCTCAAAAATCGTACGATTCTCTTAAATGCTGCACAACACGAAGCGCACAACTGCATATAATTATCTCTCTTCAAGACGTAACTCATTTCCTGAGCATTATGTAATTCTGAACTCCAGTATCTCGGTGTCTGAAGAGGTTAGCCAGGAAGACTGAGGTACATTTACTTTACGTTAAAAATGTTTGTGGTTTTGTGAGGCTGAGCTGGGGAGGTGATCGCTGTGACTGGCAGCCACTCAAAAGCTAGTATAAAAACTTTTATGTCCGAAGATGTTGGTAATTGATTATACACGTTTTCTACGCTAAATTCTTCTTCTGTTTACGTACATTTTCCTTGGTTTACGTTAATTTCTTTTCCTTGGTTTATACTGATTTTTTCTCTTCGAGTTACGTTAATTCTTCTTCGATTTACACTAATTTTTATTCCCCTCGTTCTGATTCATGTCCCCCAACCCCTAGGACTGCAAGTGACGTACTGAACGAACCGAACATTATCCCCTACTACAGGCAAGACGTGGTCGGCCCCCACAGTTATTTACGACGGGTTACCACCTACAACAAAACACGAGCAGCTGACACGGACGGACAGACGGACGGGTCCAGGGTGTAAGGAAGGGGGGACGAAGAAAAAGTGATTTTGATCATGAGGGAAGACGAAGGACTTTAACGCATATGGTGCAAACTAGATAAGATCCCCAGACTTGTCGCCGTGCGTGGACGTGTGGGACAATATACATAGGTGTCCCACTCGCTGATCTGTACTCTCTCTGTATAGCGAACTATAGCTGCCATCCGGGGGCCTGAGTAAAACCGCATCATAGACGCAAAAGAGACTTAAAAGTCCACTTCTGACTTTCCGTGATGGATATATTGTAGTGTGACACCCCCGTCGCGACGTCACGTGTGTTATGATCTATAAAGTATTGCGACGACGATTACGACGGTCACGGCGCGTGGGACGTAACAGCGCGAGGGTGTCGGTTGTACGTTATATATATAACACGATCATGACACGTAGCCAAAGACTAGCCGTCGGTAATCTCAGTCCGGAATATATATATATATATATATATATATATATATATATATATCCTGCACAGCAACACGAAATATAGATAAAAATGTTATCAAAAATATGTATATTATGCATATATATATATATATACATTCTTTTTTTCCAAGAATTATTTTTGCTGAAAGATTTGAAGGGATTCACTTGTTCACTCGTTCACTGGACACAAGTCAGGCTTACCAGGAGTGTTAATCTCATGCTGTCTACGTCGCGTCACGATCACAACACGACTGCCACGCCCGCGGCTCCGGACCTCCTTATGTACCCTCGGTGACCCGTGACGTCACAAGGGCACGTGTGCGAAAGTCTGACGCCGAACGCTCGCTTCGCCTCGCCTGTCCGTGCGTCTGTGTGGCGGAGGGGCGGTGCCGGAGCACTGCTGGGGGCGGGGACTGGACACGCCCTCTCCGAGTACTTCACCCCCTCCCGTAGATCCACGTCGATATTTCAGTATTTTAATATCTTATGTATTCTAATCAATTCTCTATCTATTTCCAGCCCTGTAATTTAAAGATATAAAGAAAGAAATAAGAATAAAATGCGATGCTTCGAATCGCATCCACGAAACTGAAAGTGAAGCAGTATCGGTGGAGATGATTTACGTATGTCCTGCGGAAGGCAGGCGAGCCAGCCTTCATCGGAGGATGGGCGGTGGTGTGTCCAGCCAGCCAGGGAGAAAGGTAGCGATGAGGGGAGGGGCGGATACCTACTGGCGGAGGAAGAGGAAGAGGAGGAGGAGGAGGTCCGTGCGCTCTGCTGCAGGACATGTGGTGCCTCCTGCTGCTTCCTGACTGCTCTGCCCTGCCTGGCCCTACCAACATTTACCGCCCCGGGGCTCTGCATTACAGAGGAGACGGGGTAAGGTGAGGTAAGGATAAGGTAAGGTTTGCGGAGACGAGTCTAGCGCTGGAGGCTGGGAATTTCAATGCAGGTGTAAGGTATGATCTACTACGAGGAGGGGGGAGGTGAAGGGAATAATGGTTCCCAGGGCTATTGTAGGCGAAGCTGGTCAATGTCTTGGGGACACGGATGTCAACAGCGTCTCTCAACACACGAGTCCTATACGAAATACCTTTTGTTACAAACGAGCGATGTTCAACTGCAGAATAACGGTAACTTCTGCACAGCACATCTTTCCCTATTCTTTCCAGCAAGAAAAAAGGTGGCAACTAAGATGAAGTATAATTAATACTTATTTCTCAATGATACGAAACTATCTTTGACATTCCTTCGGCTGTTTCCAAGAACTACGTACACGGAACTGACAAACTACATTTTTGTGGCGAATACTTAAATTTTTTTTTTTCCTTCAAGGTCGAGAAGCGCCGCCTGCGGGACTTCTGTCCGTGTCAGAGAGAGAGAAAAAAAATCTGATTAGTTTACACTGACACCTTTGCTCTCTGTCCACCCGAGTGCGAGTCTCAGCGTTTGACTTTTGATATATCCAAGCGTTGCGCGACCCTGAACTTAAAGGCATTCCCTTACAAGGCAGTTCGTCATTTTTCCTGTAACTAGCGTGGTCATATGAGGCCTCCCTGAGGGCGGGGGGGTGTCGACTGGTACTCAGGGCCTTTCCTTCCCAAGGGGGTACCTCCCTCCCTCCCTCTCTCTCTCTCTCTCTCTCTCTCTCTCTCTCTCTCTCTCTCTCTCTTTCTGTAATATAGAGCGTTTGTAAATTCAAAATGATGGCAAACGGGACCACGTATGACGAAGAGGACGTGCTACCTGGTGTACGACGAGGAACGGCATGAGCTTCAGTAACTCCACCAATCATGATCCCTGGTGCATATGAGGGATGGACGGGAGACAATGTATAGTCAGGAGTTCTTCAGATGACATGACATGTACAATAACAATGGGAACAGAAGAGAACCAAAGAAAAACTATGGAAAAGACCAGGAAACGACCTAGAGATGGGCAGAAGAGAAGCTTATGGAATCTGATGGAGAGAAATTTATGCATATAATTCAAGGAACGATTAACTGTATGTTGACGGCTTCCAACAAGGTCCCTACAGGGAAGTGATGTAGCGAAGAAAAAAGGTTAAAGATACGAGAAAAACTTGAGTTCAAAGAGTACGCATTGATAAGACAATACTGTCAGGCCAAAAGACGAGTGGTATGATAATGAGAACTGTCACAAAAAGGGACAAGAGAAAGCTAAAGACGAGCAATGTTCAACGTTGGGATGAGGAGGGGAAAAAAATGTGCGGTATGGTTTCTAGTTACACACACGCTGGAGAAAGAATACAAAAACACCTCACAGGCGACAATTCCGACGGGCCAAGGGTATATACCACGAGAGGATGACAAGCAAGACTTGATAAGTCTGCAGTGCAGAGAGAGAGAGAGAGAGAGAGAGAGAGAGAGAGAGAGAGAGAGAGTGTATACGCGATAATATACGCACGGCAGCAAATAAAAGGCGTCAAGAGTACCGTGTTGACTCTGGCAGCAATTGAGCATGGAAGATTCAGAAGGAAAAAGTCGACAACAATTCCTAGGAACACACCATGAAGATACCACACGAAAATATACGAGAGTCAGACAACAAACTAAAAATATTCTCGAATGCAATAGCAGGAGGAATAAGGAGCATGCATGATAAGAGTGACGACAGAGGCATTTACAGGATCGTTAGTCTTGTGGCTAACGTTGATCCCCCATGAACCTTGGATTAGACAGCTACACGGGAGGAGGAACCGACGGAAAGGAACAGTATTGTTAACGCAGAGGCAAGACGCCTGTACGGGTGACCCACCTCCCTCCTCTTGTAAGCTGATGCAATCTTCATCATTCTTTGCTTCCCTCACGACCTTGGACATCAGCCACAAACATGTTCACAGATACGGGTTCGGTCCTGCTGGCAAGTCGTTTACATAGATCAAGAACAACAATGGTCCCAGGGCCGAGCCCTGCGGCACGCTACTGGTAACTCCAACTCGTTTTGAGAAGCCTAACCCGATAAGCGTCTTTGGTCCTCCCTCTCTTAAGGTAATTAACTGTCCACTGAAGGAATCTCCTTCTTATCCCTGAAGTTCTATCATTTTTAAACCAGCCTACAGTGTGGTGCAGTGTCAAATGTTTTCTGGTATCCAGGAATGCAACCTTTCCAGCCTTCTCCTTTGACTACGATGGAGCTCACTCTCTCATAGAAGTCTAAGACATTCGTTTTGAATAAACCCATTTCTCTGAAACCGTGTTGCCTCTTCAAGTAGATTCTCCTTTGCAGCAAGTCATCCAACTGCTTTTTTGACTATCTCTTTTTCAGTACTTTACAGACCACACTGGTCTGTAGCTAAGCGCAATTTTCCTGTCTTCTTTCTTAAAAGAAATGTATAACACTTGCCCTCTTCAATCCACTCGGCAATATATCTTCCTCCTGGAACATACTGAACAATACAGAATTTCAAGCAGACTCTCAAATGAGTCTACATTTCCTCAGCACATATAAATTTCATCTAGACCATGAACCTGTGTGTCAAAGTCCTTTAACAGAATACATTGTTTTCTGCCAGCTGTTTCATTGTTTCCTAGGACCTCCTCCCCATTCCATCTTGTTGGTGCTAGGGTTATAGTGGCTTCCAAAAGGAGAATGCCATAGCATTTGTCACTGACCTCGCATTTTGTTCCCTAAAACCTTCCTCTCTGAGTCCCTTAGCCC
Organism: Panulirus argus; assembly: GCA_038088735.1. Classification (NCBI taxonomy): domain Eukaryota; kingdom Metazoa; phylum Arthropoda; class Malacostraca; order Decapoda; family Palinuridae; genus Panulirus; species Panulirus argus. The sequence continues at coordinate 10,745 of JAYMFT010230631.1, forward strand.
GATCAGCTGCTCTTCAACCAACAATTTACACTTGAACACTTTATGGAAATGTTTAAATCATCTCTTGCTTTGTCCACTTATGGTATAGACGCGAGCTTAATGGCCCAACCAACTGATAGGCATTACAGCCAGCCAAAACAGGTCTTTAAAATCACTTACACACAAGGAGCCTGACAAAGAACTTACCTCACCTCAGCGTCACTGACCAACCAAATGTGGTTTTGGAAATAACTGGAGGAAATGACCAAGACTCATTAGGGTTCGTTATTAGAGGGGAGGAAGCGGGTAACCATACTAACCAAACTTGGTTCGCCACAACACAGTCGTCGCGTCTCGCTAAACTTCCAGGATTGTTATGTCAGAGTGGGTGTGGTCCTGCACGGGGGTAGAGAGAGAGAGAGAGAGAGAGAGAGAGAGAGAGAGAGAGAGAGAGAGAGAGAGAGAGAGAGAGAGAGAG
>JAYMFT010230642.1:0-11201 GCA_038088735.1 Panulirus argus
AAAAAAAAAAAAAAAAAAGGGGGGGGGGGGGTCCTGGTGTAACACATAAACTTTCTAAACACTTCTGCATCCAAGGCTGTGCTACCTCCAGTAACAGAGAAATGCAGACTATTTTGGAGTAATATGATCTTTGATAAGACTATATTCCCAGTGATACAGCCTTGCCAAAGGTTACGTTTGTATGTTAAAAGCATAAGCACCTACATTATGAGTTACATGAAAAATTATGATTCAAAATTTCCTTACGTGGTTGGGACATGCTCGCTCTAAGTTCTTCCTTGCGTCCTTGAAGGTTCTCTTGGACAAGTTTCCAACAAACTTTTCTTTCAGAAGGATTGAGGTGGATATATAAACCTTTCCTACCTGAAAAAAAGAGAATAAAAAATATCAAACCATTACAATAAATGATGCTATAACCTGAAGTTACTACAGGAACAATAAATTTATCAAAAAATCAACATTTGGATTTCTACTCTCTGATCATGTCAATCTTTCTCACCATCATTAGCCCAATTCCCATAACCAAGGGATGTATCAGATGCATAAAGTTACTCAATTTTTCCCTACACATCTCTGACCCATGATGAGTATGTTAATAAGAAACATGAACTTCTACGATAATAAATGCTTCTTATCAATTACTTCACATACTTATATGTTAAGTGAATAAATCTTACATTCACATCTCTTCCAAACACACAATGCCTTCAATGCATCTGACCCCAATTCATTTCATTAGCATCTTCATCTCAGCATCTTAATATACTCAATTGTCTCACTTCATTTATCCATCCTTTTTGCAATCAACCTGTTTTATTTGTACTTTTAAACTATCCTACTATCTATCCTCATGATCAACCTATCATTTGTCATACATTCTAAATGGCCACAGCATTCTAAAAGACTTCATCCATGCACCTTCCTAATGATTTCTTTACACCACCCATCCCTTAACATCTTTATTCTGCAAGTCCATCTATACTATGTAAATTATCCATCTCAAAAGCTCTCATCTTCAACCTATCGTGACCTACATAAACTTAGGTTTCACATCCATATATATAATGAGACAAGTACTCTTACATGTATGCTTTTAACAAACTTCACACTATTTCTATCCTCTTCTTAGGCTCCCTTTAATTGAATATCAAATTTTTCTGCCTAGAAAAATTGCACCCTTGAACTTCAGCTATCTACATTGCCACCTTTAGTAATCTTCACTCCAGAGTACCTATATCAATCCACTAAACTACTTCCAGCTTTCCCAGTCCAAACTGTTACTACACTACGTCACCAAAATTCTTTCAAAATTAACAGTCATACTTTAATTCAGTTTTACCATCAACATCCTCCTTTTATTACCAAAGCAATCAACTATTCTTTGCAGCTCCTCCATCCAGCATTGTTTATATGCAGCATATGTAGCAACTTCCATTTTGTTTCCCCATGGATCTACAGTCTATTTCACCCTCATGCAATGCCGCATACAGAAAAATTTGAATCAGCCATAGCAATGTCAAAAAATTTAACACTCACATTTACTGTAAACCATACACTTTTGCCAATGCTTACTGTCACACATGTGTCACTTACCTTATAAAAGTTATGTACATTCATACAAATGAGAGAGAGAACTTCCAAATGAGCTTTCCCATTAGCTCATCATATGTTTTTATAAATCAAACCATATGAAATACTTCCTAAAAAATTTTTTTGTTTACAAACCCAGTTCTTGCTTTATGCAGGATCACTATATGTGATTTCGCCATTATACGCAATCCTACTTTTACCAGTCCCCGTTTTCATGTGGTTGAAACTCTACTACTGTGTGTGTGTGTGCAGTAGAAAGCATGCCAAAACTTGAGTGAGGTATGGAAGGTGGAGCAAGCATGGGTCCTGGGTGGAGCGTGTCAAGTTAACCAAGTTATAATCATTGTGTTGGGATCTGGCTACTTGTGTAAATTGGGCATAACAGATAATGTGATTTTCCTGTAACATGTTGTGCTTGTGTTTGTGTTTGTTAATATGGCATCCAAACATCTAGCAAAATCTTCTCTTTCCAGAACCAGCAGTTAAACAGAGGAAAGTCTCTCTGACTTTAGAAATGAAGCTGATGATAGTGAGGGAGCATCAGCACTTAGTAGTGCTTACAACCAGGGAGAAATTATAACCCCCAACATGAAGAATGCAGAGAAAATTCAAAGAGCTGTAACCCACTCTACTCCACTGTCTGCCAAGTTAACCAAAAAGGTTAGAAATTCACTTACAGAGGAGATGGAGAAAATGCTCACCATACAAAGAGCATGAGATGAAAAAGAAAAGTGGCCTAGTCACCTTCAGGTCAGGTCTGAAGTTCTGAAGATTTATAAGTGTATATGTAATAAAAGCCAGAGCCATTTCAAGCAAGTAAAGGATGGCTAGATAGGTCTGTTTGATGTCAAAAGCTACATAACATGAAGGTAATGATAGAATCAGCCAGTGCTGACCAAAAGCTGCTGAACACATCCCATTTTTCTCTGTATGTTTATTGATTCCCAATGTGCGATTTCTCTTTGTGCAAGGTTTTTGCAGAACACAACCCCCACACAGAGCAAGGGATGAATGTATATAATGGCCTTTGTCTGGAAAAACTAACAATGGCGGCCTGTGTCTGAGATAGATACCAGATGGGACAACTTAGTCACAGTGACAAGAAAGGCCACCAATGAGTGGGGTCAAGGTAGGGCCATGCCAATGGTGGGGGTCTCACAAATGGAAGGCCTCTTCCAGGTGAGGGGCATGGAGAAGGGGAGGTTGGGGAAGGCCATGCAGGGGCAAGGGGTCTTGGGATGGGAGGGCTGAGCAGGAGACAGGGGTCTGGGGAAAGGAAAGGCAGGGTGGAGGCTGTGAAGGGAAAGGCCATGCAAAGGGTGGTGGATTCTGGGGACAGAAGGGCTGTGAAGGGGTGTTGGTTTGGGGTTGGGAGGGCCTTAAAGTGCACAGGATGGAGTTCAGGGGGAAGGGAGGGCCATGCAAAGGGTGAGGTTGGGAGATGGAGCCAGGGGAGGAGAGGGCACGGCAGAGGATGGGAGTCAGTAAAATGTATTGATGTGAAGCAGGTTGGGGAATGGAAGTCTGTGCAGGGGTTTGGGGTCAAAGTAAGGGAAGAAAGTAGAAGGGGTTGGGGTAAAGGAGAGACGTGAAAGGAGTGGGAGATAGGGGACAGGAAGGCAACGCAGAGAGTTAGGACCATATAATGGAGAAAGTGTTTATGTGGACTATGTCTGGCCACTAGCGCCCAAACTGATCAAAGCTTATAAGCAACTTTCAAAGCTAGTCAAGGAAACTAATAATCATAATAATATGGTATTATAATAATAATAATCAATTCAACATAAAAATATTTACTTTTCATATTACTAGTAAAAAACTCTGGTTTTGAACTTACAGATAAAGCAGGTTACTGTATCACATCTAAATGCATATCACAATGAATTACATTTGGTAACAATCATCATCTAATGGATGTATAAAAAAACTGGGAAAAAATTGGATAGCAAAAATGTATCTGAGCAATGTACATATATATATTACTATCGTTTCTCCACTACTATATTACGTATGTGATTTCCTATACCCAAAGTGACAGGGTACACATTGTAAGCCCTAAATATTCTGACCACTGTCTCTTAACAATTTCAGTAATGTAGTGGTCAAAACATCTACCAAACAACTCCACATTAAAAAGTGTTATATCAAATTCTGATAGCACTATAAGATACTAGTCTGAGAAAAGATGACAGCCTTATATGAAGGATTGCAAAGTATAACTTGAAATTATTTACCTTTTACTTTTTCTTTTATGAATAACTTTCCATATTGATCTGCGCAAGTAATATGGTTTATCTTGTCTCTCCAAAATTTCGCATCACACACAACACTTCTGAAGTAGGGAAAAAGATTACTGAAAAAAAGAAGATACAAATTAGACATGATCTTTGAAGAGAAATAGCTATTCAATTCAGTATTTCAGTATCTAAGACATATTTCAGTGTTGGGAGTCCAATCTGGTGAATGAATCTATCTATCTATCTATCTATCTATCTATCTATCTATATCTCTGATGCCTGTTCCCTTCTGGAACTCCCTTAAGGGGGTGGCCATGGCAATAGAGTCTCCATAACTAGTTAACTCCAGTGCCACTTCTTAGCCTTTAGTGCCTCACCCTTAACAGGCCACTGGCAAAGGGCCAGTCTAGTGCTGTTTCCAGAGGTTTCTACCTAATGTTCCTACCTACTGCAGGCTAGCACATAGCACTCACCACAGGAAATCTAGAGTAATGAAGGATGAGCTGTGTGAGTTAAGTATAGTCAAGTGCTGTGTGAGACAGGGAGAGATATTTTATACATCTGTGGGCAAAATGCCAGCATTCTGCGTGTATGTAAGGCAGAAGGAAAAGAATGCTACCTGGGTCAGAGGAGTGCAACTTGACAACCAAGGAAGTGCTGGCTCACTATGCAACTATCACTAACCCTACTGATACTTAGGTGAGTAGTGCTGGTAATATACCTCCCTGGTCGTTGGCTGCCTACCAACTACTACCATGCATAAGGCAAAATAGTTATTTTTTCTCTGATACACTATGAATCCTTCCTCACGTCATATCAAATACAGTTCTACCAGCTCATGTGAACAATGTAGACATTTTGGATGACATATACAGTACCTGTGGAAAGTCTGAGGAACATGGGGGCCTTTTGTTTTGTGGTTAGGTGTCCTAAGAATTTCCATGTCTATCAACCTACCAAATGCTCAGATCTTGTTTAATTAGTAATTAGCAACTCTCCCTGGTGATCCCATCATCACAGACTGAAGAACACGTCACTGCCTCACGGGACAAGCTACAGAAAGGGGACACATTATGAGCTGCTGGATTAACAAAGACCCTTTTTTTTTCATTTACTTTTCGTCCCACATCCGCCCACCCACACCTTAGAATGGGGCACAAGAAACTCATCCAGCAAGAAAAGGCTTGGATTCTTGCTCTGAGGGAGGCAAAAATGTCAGTGAAGGAGATCTGTCAGCATACAAGGGTGAGCAAGTCAGCCATATACAGCCTCGTTGCAAAAGCCAAGAATATCACACAAGGTGAAGTTTCACCTCATATATTTGTACCAGAGCATCCCAGAAACCCTTCAGCAACTACTGACAAGGTTATCAAGAGGCAAGTACTGATAAATCCACACATCACAGCAAGACAATTGAAGCAAGCCTATCCCAACCTCCTCGGAGTGTTGCAGAATGCACCATCCAAGAGCGCTGCCAGAAACACCTGAACCTGTCTCTTTGTTCCCGGACCAGAAAACTCCTAATGAATCACAAGATGAGTGATGCTCGTCTCAGTTTTACAAGGAACTACAAACATTTCACCACTGAGGATTGGAGAAGGGCCTTATGGAGCGATAAGTCAACTTTCCAGTGCGGCGCAATGAGGCGCGGCAAGTTGAGACGTCCCTCACACATGAATCCCCTTGAACCCCGTTATATGCAAATAACCGTCAAACACCCAGACTTAGTCCTGATTTGGGCTTGCTTCAGTGGAGAGTTGGGGCATGGGGGATTTAATGTACTTCCCAAGAACATCAAAATGAATGAAGACCACTACATTGAAGTTCTTCATGACCACATGATGAATTTTTATGAGATCCACGGCAGCAACTTCTTTATGCAAGACAGTGCACCATGCCACAAGGCAAAGAAGGTAATGAAATGGTTGCCAGACAAGCAAGTAAACATCCTTCAATGGCCTGAGAATTCTCCAGAACTGAATCCTATTGAGGAGCTGTGGTCTCACATGAAGCTTAAACTTCAAGAAAGAAACACCTCTTCAATTCCTCACCTTTTTGAAGCCATCAGAGACATCTGGTTGAATGGAATTGACCTTGATTACCGCAGAAACCTTACTGACTCCATGCCTCAATATAAACAAACTGTTCTGAAGCCACGTGGTTGCCATAGTAAGTACTAAAAACATTCCTCAGACTTTCTGCAGGTTCTATATGTATGTTATTCAGGTACAGTATATTTTGGCATATTTTGGGGTTCTGTCACACTATATCTCTGTGGGGCCTAGTTGTGGTTAAAGGGCTTTAGATTCTACATATCAGTACATGAGAGCTGAAGTATGGATATTAGCCAATGAGGCCATTTCTTCAACCATTTCATTAGCACTACTTTGTAAAATGGGAAAAGGGAAACATGTATGAATTAAAGTGTTCTGAATATGTAAATGATTTCAATGCATGCAATAAGTAAATACAGTATGAAGAAAACTTTAAAAAATATACAAGAAAATAAAATTCACACTATTTTATCACAGAGTGAACCAGGGCATGTGAAACGTCTGGGGTAAACTATGGAAAGGTCTATGGGGCCTGGATGTGGATAGGGAGCTGTGGTTTTGGTACATTACACATGACAGCTATAGACTAAGTGTGAGCAAATGTGGCCTTTTTCGTCTGTATCCTGGCGCTACCTCACTTACGCAGGGGGTGGCGATGCTATTTCCTATGGGGTGGGATGGCGTCAGGAATGCACAGAGGCGAGCAAGTATGAATATGTACATGTATATATGGATGTGTATGTATGTATGTATGCATATGTATGTATGTGTGTGTATATGAGTGGATGGGTTTTTCATTGTCTGTTTCCTGGTGTTACCTTGCTGACATGGGTAACAGAGATCAAGTATAATGAATAATAAAAAAATTTTTATCAATTACATTTGAATATTTTGAAATAATACGATCACTAAAGTTCACAAGACTTCCATTTTTCACCTACTCTATCTATTTATATATCCATATCTCTGATGCCTGTTCCCATCAGGAACTCCCTCAAGGGGGTGGCCATGGCGATAGTCTTCATAACTAGTAAACTCCATGGCCACTTCTTAGCCTTTAGTGCCTTACCCTTAACAGGCCACTGGCAGAGGGTCAGTCTAGCACAGTATTTACACAGGCTCCTACCTAATGTTCCTACTGACTACTTCTATCTAATGTTCCTACCTACTAATTCTACCTAATGTTGTTACCTAATAGTCCTACCTACTACCACCATTATTCATTAATTTTCACTCATTTTCTCTTTCATTTTTCTGATTATGCTGATAATCATTAAGTAATGCATTAGATAAGAACCTACTGAGGAAAATTGTCAAGAAAATATATAAAATATGAAATATACTGTGGCATTCACTCTTTAATTAAAAAGTTTAATTTTCTATGCCCAAGTTGATCCCAGCACTTGACATACATGGCACTTCCAATTCTACTACCAATCTTTTCATTTCATTTCTTAAAACCACTTGAACTGCAATTCACACAACTGAGATTCATGTGATTTCTGGGTTCTTCCTGTGCATAATATAGCAACAGAAGAGTCTGTCTCACTGGGAGTATATTCTCATCAAATAACTTCACAATCCAAAGAAGTTAACGTTTCCCCACTACTGGAAATATTCTTTCTTCCTATCCTGGGGACAAGGGAAAAAAAGAATACTATCCATGTATTCATACAGGGTGATTAACAGGGAAAAACACAGGAAGCTGGGAACTCTCTCCCTCTTGTATATCAATTCTTAAAAGTTGGAGCAGAAGGATCCAAGTGAGGAGTGCTCATCCCACTTGAAGGCTCACGATGAGGTGACAGAATATGGTTGGATGTAACAAAGATAAGAAGATGGGACAGATGGACAGTATGTTTGAGGAGAGGAATCTAAATCATCTAGCTCTGAGTGAAAAACCTTACGAGTAAGGGGAAGGAATGGTTTGATAACATCTCAGGGGTAAAGCCAAAGCTTAGTGTGAGGAGTGAAAGCTAAGGAGTGGGTAAAACTTCTGCTGAAGGAGTTGAGGAAATGTGTGAAAGTATAAGAAAGTGAGTCCCAGATTGATTTGGGTAAAAATGATGGTTATTTATGAGAGGTGGGTGAATATTAAAGCTTAAGCACCTGGCCATGAGAAATCTGACGAAGAGAGGTGAGTGGTTTGAGAGCAGGTGAATGTGTGTGAGTGTCAGCAGTTTTGACGCAAGAGATTGGGTGTTAATGATGGGTGATTTGAATGCTACAGTAAGCAATGTGGCAGTTGAGGGTATAAACTGTGGGCAAGGGGTATTTAGTAATGTGAATGGAAATGGTGAACAGCATGTGGAGTTGTGTACAGAAAAGAGACTGGTGATTAGGAATACATGGTTTAAATGATGGAATTGGAAAGATGGTAAGTGGGCATTACTGGATTACATGCTACTTGACTGGCAAGCAAAAGACAGACGCTTCGATTACCTGGTTTAAAAGATGGAATTGGAAAGATGGTAAGTGGGCATTACTGGATTACATGCTACATGACTGGCAAGCAAAAGCAAGACACTTCGATGTGCATATGCTGAGAAGAGGCATCTGGTGAGATGTCTGATCATTATCTCATGGAGGTGAGGGTGGAGAATTGTAGGCTTTCAGAAAAAAGGAAATCATGTAGGTGAGAAGAGGGTGATGAAAGTGAGTGAGTGTGGAAAAGACTTGTGTGAAGAGATAAGAGACTGAGTGTAGAAAGGAAAATGGTGAGAGTAAATGAAAAGGAGCGGCTAAGATATGAAAGGTGTTTAAGGAAGCAGTACGGGCATGTGCAAGAGAAGTGATGACATGCAGGGGGGTACAAGGAGGGCAGGTAAGAAAGGGTAGTGAATGATGAGATGACAAAATCAGGCTACTAGTTAGAGTGAAAAGTGAGGTGTATGGGCATTACCCACAGAGGAGTGCCACTGAGTAAAAGATATACAACAGAAAATAGGAGATCAAGAGGAAGGTGTAGGAGCTGAATAAGATGGTACATAAGACTAAGGGTAAGTGAGTATCATCGCTCTTCAGGGAGAATAAGAAAGTTCTTTGGAATGAAGATTATACTGCAAGAAAGCAAGAGAACAAATGGGAACTTTGGTGAATAGGGCAAATGGGAAAGTGGTAACAGGCAGAGACAAGGTGAAGAGGAGATGAACTGAATACCTTGAAGGATTATTGAATGTGTTTGATGATAGGGTGACCAATATAGGGTGTTTGAGAAGTGATTGTGAATGTGCTGTTGACTGGTTAGTTACAATTTTCAGTGTGAGTATGGGTCATGGTAAGGTGCCTGAGGACTGGCAGAATGCCAATTGTATTAACTGTATAAAGGGAAGGGGGAAAAAGATGAGAGTTCAAATTACAGAAGTATAAGTTTGTTGTGTGTGCATGGATTAGTTGCATGGAAGAGTGGTGATTATGAGGGTGGTGGCAAGAACAGAGCATCAGACTAGGGGAAAACTAAACAGTTTTTGAGCAGTAAAGGATGTGTATCAGGTGTTTGCTTTGAAGAATGTGTGGGGGGAAATACTTAAACAGAAGGATTTATATGTGTCATTTATGAATCAAGAGAAAGTATATGATGGGGCTGACAGAGATACTCAATGGAAAGCTCTATGAATATATGGTGTGGGAAAAAAGCTACTGGAAGCAATGACGAATTTTCATCATGAGAGTACGGTGTATGTGCGAGCAGGAAGGGAGGACTTTGAGTGTTTCCAGGTGAATGTAGTATGTGGCAGGAGTGTGTAATGTTACCATGGCTGTTTAATCTGCTTATGGATGGGGTGGTGAGGATTATGGAGAGGAGCAGGTATGCAAGCTGCAGTCTGCTGTAGTGGGTTGGGAGTAGGGCATGGGAGGTAAGTCAGTTAATGTTTGCTGATGATACAGCACTGGTGGCAGACTGGAGTAAAAAACTGCAAAAGTTGTATAAGTTTGGGAGTGTCTTAAAGATGAAAGAAGAAAATAAATGTGAATAAAAGTATGGTTATAATATTCAGCAGTGACAAAAATCAGGGTTAAGTAAAATGTGAGCTTGAATGAAGAGAACTTGAAAGTGAAGTGTTTTAGAAACCTGGAAGAGAATATGGCACTTTTTTTTATGTTGAAGGCTGCAGTCACAGACAATAGTCCACATCAAGGCTGGGCCCTCATTGAAATTTAGAGAGAATTAAGAGATTGGGGAAAAAAGACCGAAAGCATTTATGAATATTTGAGGTGAAAGACCTGTCTTTTGAAGTGAGCCAAGTCTTAGTTATTGGGAATGACGTGAGAAGATAGAGTTCCAAAGCTTTGACATGTAAGGAAAGAAGCAGTTAACAAAACAGCACACCCTTGAGTTGCCAATGGTCACACAATAATCACGTGATGCAGCAGCTTGCTGAGTACTGCATGGTCTAGCTAGTGGTGGGGGTACACAAGCAGCCAGCTCTTGGGAGCAAAAGCCAAAGTAATACCTATAAAAGAGAGAAAGTGTAACAACACTGTGGTGTAGGACAAAAGGGTTAAGTATGGAAGTTAGTCTGGGGCAGCTTATAAGTTGGACTGCTTTCGGCTCAACTTTGTCAAGTATGGATACAAAGCTAGAACCACCCCAAATGTGAGAACAGTACTCCATACAAAAACGAATCAATTCCTTGTATAAACGGAGCAACTGTCTAGAAGAGAAAAAGTTACGACATCTAAACGACATCAAGTTTCTTAAAGTAATACCAAGTATATTCACTAAGTCAAGAGGTGAAATTACAGAACCGTCAAGGGAGATACAAGGGTTGCAAGGAGTTTTCAATAGATAGATGGGTAGAAATTGGGTCTTGGATGCATTAAACTTAACTAGATTTTGTGTGCTCCGCTGAGATATCCTGTCCAAGTCTGAGTTTATTGTGGAAGCAGTGTCAAGGCAAGATGCAGATCGAGTGAGAGAAGATTGAAAAAAGAGAAAATTGTAGGGGACAGGCCAGACCCTTGAGGGATACAGCTGTTGATGGAGAAAAGAGGGGGAGGCTGAACCATCAACAGCCACAGAGATAGATCGGTCAGAGAGAAAGCTAGATATCAAGGAGTAAAGTGAGGGAGGGAAGCCAAAAGAGGGGAACTTAGAGATGAGACCCCAATGCCATACCCTGTCAAGAGCCTTAGATATATCAAAATCTTTCAGAGATGATGACCAGACTTGTAAGATAGGAATGAATAACACCAGTGGATCTTGCATTATGGAAGCCATACTGGTAATCAGAGGGAAGATAGTGATTTTTGAAGTGCTTAAGGATATGGGAGTTGAGGAGGGATTCAAAGACTTTGGAAATGGTAGATGTCAAAGCAA
>JAYMFT010230653.1:0-11200 GCA_038088735.1 Panulirus argus
TTCCCTGTCTGTTTTTCCCCCTTTCTCAACTCTATCTATATTTCAATTAGGGCCCGGCCTTGATGTGGACTTTTGTCAGTGACTGGAGCCTTCAACATAAAAGAAAAAAAAGATGTTACCAATGCTGTAAAGGAGGTTTGTGTTGGCACTGATGATAATACGTTCGCTATTTGTCATGTAGGTACTTACAGTGTACTCAAGGAGAGATCACAGGGGCTACTGGAGCAATATAGCTAGCTTATTCATCATTTCTGATATAAAACAAATAATCTGATTTCAGGAGTTCTTCCCAGGATCAGCATCAATACGCCTTCTTTAGTAAGAAGTTCAGTCTAAACAACAGATTAGTAACCATCTGTTTTCAGGTGGGAGATGAGTTCATAAACTTGTGGCAGTATTTCTACATGCAGTCTGACATGTTTATGAAGGATGGACTACAATGAATGAAGTGGGAGCTGCACATACTGGTAGTCTCCTTGATGAATCTAAACATGCATTTTTATGGGTGGGGGAAGCCTGTGCAGAGCAGACCCATCTTCCTTCATAGGTACCCTTTGAAATTGGTCTCAGTCTCCTCTAAAAATATTTCATGTTAATGCTTGGAGTACAAACAATAAAATCTCAGAGTTAGATATCAACAACAGGGATTTCCTTGTTGAATAAGCAATTCCAGGGAACACTCTACTTACCAGGGATAGGGGAAAAGTAAGTGGTGGTGTCTTGCTATTTGTTAAAGCTCATTTAAATCCTAAACTAAAAATTTTGTAGCTGGTGAGAAAATCGACTTCATTTTTGTAGAAATTAAAGATAAAAATCATTCAGGCTCCCTGAACAGACACCAGAAGAAAATTGTAATGAACAAGATTCTATCAAAGAGATTTTAGCATACTGTTGTGTAAATGGAGGAAATCCCTTTCCAGTAGCTCCAGGTGTGGACTCTAACTAAATTTGCTTGATATTGCTCTAATCCAACTAAACAAGAAATCTACTCACAACAAGAATATAGTAGATTTAGTTCTAACAACAAATAAAGATCTTGTTAATAACACGAGTTGGAGAAAAGTTTGCTCCAAATTATCACAGACAAATTACTTTTGAGGTCACTTTCAGCACTGCATATATTGGTCAACATGACAGTTACAAAAAAATACCTTATTTCAAACTTGTAAATCTTAACAAATTTCACATTTCTTTTGACAAGCAAACCTGGGATGATATGGTCAATGAAAACAACATGGACGTAGCCTAGAAAAGCTTCGGCAAAACCTTCAGAGCAGTAAAGGAACATAAGTATCAGTGCATAGTAAACTGTCTAAGAAAGAAACTCATAAGAAATTCAGAGACCAACATCCAACACGACAGAGTAAATCATACAAATCTGCATAAAAAAGTAAGAGAGCTAAACAACAGAGTAAATATCAATTTGAAATGTAAGTTGCTGCAAATAGCAAAGAAAACCCTAAGGAGCTTTACAGTCATGTTAGAAGCAAGACAGTCATTACCTAGTTGATTGGTACATTAATTACAGAAAATGGTGATTTATTTCAAGACAATGAAGCCATGGCAAAAATCATGAATGACTTTTTAGCATCTGTATTTACAAATGAAGACACAACCTATGTCCTAGATCCAGTTTTGCTAATAAGAGAGGATAATGTTCTGCAACAGACTTACATAAGAAGGTTTGTATTATTATAGTTTATTCTCTCCTATTTCTCTATTTCCACCAGTGTATCCCTATGACTTTAGTTGTAAATTAATATTATAAGATAGGACAGAGCAAAGAAGTGCATAGGTAAGAGAGGTTTGCTGTAGAGGAATGGTCAGAAATAGTTAAGAGATCATGGTATATGAAAGTTCTGCATTAGCCACCCAGCTGTATAGCAAATGAGTGTAGATAGAATTTGAAAAGTGTCCAACAGGAGGAACCTGATATATAGTTTAGAGGCACATGCTGGTAAAAGAATATGAGGAATTGTGCCAAGGTCCTGATGTATGGAAGAGGCTTTCCATGAGTTTTGGTGCCTTGTACCAGGTAATGGGCATCCAGCAATGTGTTATGTAACAGTTTGCAAAGGAATTCAAACAGCAATAGACCACTGGATCCTTTTTGAGGTTGTTTGTGATAGTAGAAGATATCAGAAACTCACAGATTAGTCTGGTAAAAGCTTACAAGGCATACAGATAATTCAAAAAGAATAACCTTCAAATTGTCAGTGTAACTAAGGAGGCACAAATAATGTAAGTCCTGGACTTGATGCTAAATATATATGAAGTTTGTCCTTAGATGTATCTGTAATACTACTTTCAAGCACTCTAACTGGCAAAACATTCCATATGATAACAATCCTGTTGAAGAAAAATCACTTTGCATCCCTCAAGATAAAGCATTTGCTCATGAGTTTGCATCCATTACTACGAGTGAAATCAGACTTATTAAGTCATGAATTGCTTGACAGATGAAGATATCAAAGCCTTTGATAATTTTGAATATTTGTATTAAATTACCTTATAACTTTCTCTTTTCTAAGCTAAATGTATTCAAGTTGTTTAATTGGCTCTCATAGGATTTGCTTCTCAGCTTGGGAACCAACTGGGAAGCTCAATGCTGCACTCTCTCCATTCTGTCTAAGTCTTTTTTTTTGGGAAGAGTGCCAAAACTGAACACAACAATCAAGACAGGGATGAACCAAAGAGTAGTGAAGAGTAAGGATGATTTCCCTGAACTTAAATTCAAAGGCCCTGCCAGTGTATCCAAGAATTTTGATTTCACATTTTGCTAATTCTGTGCTCTGCTTACTTGGTTTTAGGTCACCAGAGATTATTATGTCCATGTCTTTTTCCTTATTTACCTTTTGCAGTGTAACAGAATTCATAATACCAAAAGCTGATCATTCAACAATGCCAATATTACTGTAACATGCCATATATAGAATTACTGGTTGCATCAGCTAACCAGCCAACTCCATTACTGTATATGCCACTACAACATATCAGAGCTATTGGTAAACAGACAAAAAGACAAAAGATATAACATAGGCACTAGAACTATCAATGTAAAGATAATCACGAACACTTACCTCCAAGTCATGTGAACAGCCTTAACACCTATATTTCCTTCATATGTTCAAGTCAGTTCACAAGCCACAAAAACTAAAGCATGGTTGGCCCTGAATACAAAAGTCAGTAACACTGAAGCAACGTCTACAAGAAACGCTATACATGTACATAAATACAAAATCAAAATTACTAAAGTGCCAGAAAGGGATGCTGTTCCATAGAAGTTGGATGCATAGCAGGACCTAGCAAGTACAGTCACCCTGAAACCAAGATTTGTGTGAGCTTTGAGTGGTTGGTGAGAGGCAAGTCAGTGACATCAACCAGGTGACAGCAGCTAATTAACCGAGGGTGAACTTGGAGAAACAAGAATTGGCTGCAGATACCAATGAGTCATCCACAAGAGATGAGTGTAAGCTGCTGCCTCCTCATTAAATATGAAGCTGGACAGTGTCTTAGCCAGTATATTTCCAAGGAATATATCTCACACTCGTGGGACAAACTGCAAAGGAGGGAAATTCTTCATGCAGTGTGTCTGAACATTAAAAAAATGCAGAAGAATTACTGAATATTCAAAATTACTGAATATGGCAAATTACAAGACACACCCTGAGTTGACTTTGTGCTTCTTGATATAACTGGCGTGCATGATGAACCTCCTTTTCAAGTCGTCCCATCTTAGCTTCACATTTTCGTTTTGTTACTTCAGCCTCACCTCCGCTACGTACCAATTCACGAATGAATGCCTCCTGTGAATTACAGATAATGAATTCTTGGGAATCACAATCCATGATGAACTATACACAACAAAGAACATATCATGCAAATACTCATAAGCACTGAAAATCCAGGATTTGTTACAAAATTACTACATTCCTAACAGTATATTTTTTTCAAACCACTGTTGTTTCAATCTTACAATTATATAATCCAACATTTACATGTACTTATTTCACTATCTAAAGGCTCTGTTACATTCACTATAGCAACATGAGTCAAAATCAAGCAGTAAAAATAAGTTATCTAGTTACAGACACTTTTCATTTAAAAGCCATTCTGAACTCAAAATCAATCTAGTGTTTATCCCTTAACCCTTTAGTTGAATAAATAATTTGCAGGGAGATGCCCTGAAGTGTCAGTAAGCCACCAAAAAACTGAATAATTGTTTTGAGACACTTTTATTACTTTTTCAATAGAAAAAGGATAAACATTTTCTAGATCTGGCAATAAAATTCCTTGAAATCCATAATGGATGAAGACAATGATACTTCATATCAGATGTAAAACTATGTGAAGAAGTGTCCTCCCATAAATGGTACGTAAACTCGCTCAATTCAGTCAGTTAACAGCTACAATCTTTATTCATTCTAAATAAGTATATAAAAATATTTTTCTTTTCCTTCCATACTTGTTCACTGTTTCCTGTGTCAATGAGGTAGCACCAGAAACAAGAGAAGAAAAAACCTCATTCGCTCACATCCATTTTCTAGCTACTGTGTGTAATGCATCAAAACCACAGGCCCCTCCTATCCAATACCAGGCCCCACAGACCTTTTTATGGTTTTGCCCAGCTGCTTCATATGCCCTGGTTCAGTCCAATGACAGCCCATAACCCTCTGTATACCAAATCACTCCAATTCACTTAATCCCATGCACACCTTCACCCTCCTGCATATTCAGGCCCTGAGCATTCTAAGTCTTTTTCAGACCATTATTCCATCTCCAATCTGGTCTTCCCTTTCTCCTTGTTCCCTTCACTTCTGACGCATATATCCTTCTCTCAATCTTTCCTCACTTACCTTCTTCATATGTCCAAACCATTTCAGTACATACTCTTCTCATTAACACACTTCTCTTACCCTATCATTACTATCTATCTATCTTCCTTATAGGAGTGGCCATTGCAAAAGAGTCTCCATAACTGGTGAACCCTAGTGCCTCACCCTTAACAGGTCACTGGCAGAGTGCAACTCGAGTGCAGTGTTTCCAAAGGCTCATACCTAATGCTCCTTCCAACTATTTCTACCTAATGTGTCTACCTAATGTTTCGGCCTAAAGTCCAACCTATAACCTCTACCCAATGTTCTTACCTGATGTTTCCACCCACTACTTCTACCCAATGTTTCTAACGAATGCTCCAGCCCAATGTTCCTGTCTTCTACTTTTAACTAGTGCTCGTACCATTTATCCAAAGGACAGGGCTAGCATATAACACTCACTGCAGGAAAATCTAGAGTTACAAAGAATGAGTTGAGTGAGTTAAGTGTTGTCAAGGGTTATGTGTGACAAGGACAGATTGTATGTTTAAGGACAGAATGCCAGCAGTCCACATGTGAGTGAGGCAAAAAGAAAAGATAGCTACCTGGGTCAGAGGAGTGCAATTTGACAACCAATGGAATGTTGCCTCACTACACAGCCGCCAATAACCATCCCAATACCCAAGCGGGTTGTACCAGTAATATTCCTCCCTGTTTGGTAGATACCTACCAACTAATACCTACCCTAACATTACTTACAATGTTCATGTTCTCAAACACTTCATTTCCAACACATTCACCCTCTTCAGTACATTCTCATCTATAGCCCATGCCTTGCATCTATACAGCATCACTGGCACTACTACACCCTCAAACATACCCAATTTTGTTCTCCCAGATTGTGACTCGTTGTCCACATATTCTTCAAAGGTTTCCACACATTCCTCATTCCCGTACCAACCATATGACTCACTCTTGCTTCCAGGGTTCCTTTCACTGCCTTGTCCACTAACAGGTAACAAAAGCACCCCACTTCCCTCAAGTTTTGTCCATTCAAACTTACACCCAAACTAACCTGTCTCTTTTTTTTTAAGTTGAAGGTTCCAGTCATGGATAAGTCCACATCAAGGCTGGGCATTAATATGAATATAGAGAGATTTATGAAACAGAAAAAGAAAAGACAAGGGAAAGTATTTACGAATTTTGGAGGAAATGAAAAACCTGTCTTTTCAAATGTGCCAGGTCATAGTTAATGGGAAAGACATGAGAAGGTAGAGAGTTCCAGAGCTTCAACATGAAGGGAAAGAAGCAAATGTCAAAACGGCCCACCCTTGAGTTGCCAATGGCCACACAATAATCATGTGATAGAGCAGATTGCCAAGTGTTGCATGGTTTAGCCAATGGTGCTGGCACACAAGCAGCCAGCTCTCGGGAACAAAAACCAAAGTAATACCTATAGAAAAGGGAAAGTGAACCAACATTGCAGTGTAAGGCAAGGGGGTCAAGAATGGAAGTTAGCTTGGAACAGTTTATAAGTCAGACCGCTTTTGACTCGACTCTGTCGAGTATGGATGCAGAGCTAAAGGCACCCAAAATGTTAGAGCAATAAGAGCACTACTCCATACAAGGACGAATCAAACCCATGTATAAACGGAGCAACTGCTCAGAAGAGAAGTTTCGACATCTAAACAGGACACCCAGCTTCTTAAAGACAGACTTAGTTATTCCCATAACGTGTGATTCCCAAGAAAAAGTGGATGTTACATTAATACCAAGTACGTTCAGTGGGTCAAGAGGTGAAACTATAGAACCCTCAAAGGAGAGACGAGAGTTGTGAGTTTTCGATAGAGAGATGGGTAGGAATTGGGTCTTGGAAGCATTTAACTTAATTAGATTTTGTCTACCCCACTGAGATATCCTATCCAAGTTTGAGTTTATAGAGGAAGCTGTGTCAAGACAAGATGCAGATCGAATGAGAGAAGAGGGAGTAGAATTGAAGGATGTGGATGAATGTAGTGTCGAGTCATCAGCATAAGAGTGCACTGAAATATTGCGGAGGATAGGGAATCGTTGAAAAAAAGAAGGAAAAGTGTAGGGGATAGGACAGAACCTTGAGGGATGCCACTGTTGATGGAGAAAAGGGAGAGGCTGATCCATCAACAACCACAGAGATAGATCGGCCAGAGAGGAAACTAAATGTGAAAAAGGGGAGCCAAAAGAAGGAAGCTTAGAGATGAGACCCTAATGCCACACCCTGTCAGAAGCCTTAGATATGTCAAGGGCAACTACACATGACTCCCCAAAATCTTTCAGTGATGATGACCAGACATTAGTAGATCTCACCTTAAGGAAAAGCATACTGGTGATCTGAGGGAAGAATGTGATTTTCCCACTTTTCTCTTTCCAGTATTCTTCCCCATGTCACAGGCAGTCTTCCTCGCACACCAACCCCTTTAACTGTACTATCATACACTCTCCTTGTAAACTCTTTGTCTTGCATTTTTTCCATATGCCCAAACCCCCTCAAAGATTTATGTTTCACCCATTCTACCACTCACCAATTCATTCCCTTTGAATTCCCTACCATACCAAATCTCTTATACATACCATAATTGCTTTCTTCATTCTATTTAGTCATACCAAATGCTCCTCAGAAATAACTCATTTCCACAGTCTGGATTCTTGATTCACCTATATATTACATATTCAGAAACCTATATATACAGAAAAGTATGGGAGAAAACTGATGAAAAAAATGGAAATCTTACCAAGCATTAACAAACAACTTTAGCTGAAAGCATTCACCATGTATCACATATTAATAAAATCATATGGTAAACTGTGTTTTTCATTTATTTTTTCTGAATAGTTCTCTTCAGTAGGTTCTTAGTTAATGCATGAACTGACGATCATCAACATAATCAATAATCATTTACATATTCAGAAATACATGGGTGATAATTGGCAAACCATTTAACGTATAACTGATAAAATGACACATTAAATTTTATTTTCTAACTATTTTCTTCTTCATAATTCTCTTCTGTAGGTTTTTACCTAATGCATTAATTAATAATCACTGACATATTCAGAAGAATATAAAAGAAAATAGGAGAAATAAATGGAAGCCTTACCAGACATTAGCAATCATTTGGTGCACCTGCCCAACCAGCTATGCAAAGTTGTGTTTTACATGTATTCTTAAAAACAAAGGGGGGTAATTAAGGAAGGTGCAAAACTGGAAAATCTATCTAAAAATGTAAAGAACTTTTGGAACACCAATGCATAAGCGTATGAAAAGGGTGATTCATGGTAGAACTAGAGATGTGTGATAAATAGCTCTGCATAAGTAATCCAGTTGTACGCTGAAAAAATGCTTTTAGGACCTGATCCAAAGCATAAAACATAAATCTAGTTATTTCTTACCTTCAACCGGATTGTGGCATTTAGTTGTTTGAGTCTCTGCTGAGCTGCTCTTAACTCTACGCTGACTCTTCGCACTTGGCCACGTCGAGACTCTTGCGATGCTGATAATTTCTTTACTTCTTCTAATAAGGACATGCAACTAAGATCATCCTCTGTATTCTGAGAAAATTCCTATAATTAAAATATGGTAACCTCATACAAGAAAATTTGAAAAAAAATCCTACACAAAACAAAAATGAAAAATATATACAAGTTAAAACAATCTCCATGAAACCTTTATTTCTTTTTTCATATCATAAATAAACCAACCAAAAAGATTCTGAATTGTTCAGAAAATGCTAATAGATAGAAAAAACTACGAGTAAAAGCCCAAAGCCCCCTTGCATTAAACCTTGTCAAGATCCTACTTTTAAACACACAATCAATTGAATGCACACACTAGCTCTTGTCTGACAATTTGGGACACCACTAGCTTCTAAATACCTGAAAAGCACAGCTAGAGGAAGATAGTGTTCTAATAAGGGCCACTGAAGTGGTCTTTATTTAAATATTACAGGATATGTGACAAATTAAAGATGAAATGAGAGTGCTTCCTCTGAGAGAAAGTTGTTTATAAGTGATGCCAATTATACCATACTGATGCTTTATTGTGAGTCATCCAAAAAAGTTATTACCAAAAGTCATGTGAATATAGCAAATGCTTATACATGCACTTAATGGACCTCAAACAATATTTTCTGCCCAGAATTATATTCAGCATGAAAAAGAAGTCCTTATACTGAGATACTGAAGCAAATAAATTTTCCAAAGAAAAATAAGAAAAAATGAGATGTAAAAAACAGTTCAGGCTAATTTTTATGCCAAAAATCTTCTTTCAAACTGAAATATAACATATTGAAAGGCTTTTATGCTTGAAATAAAATTACGTAATGTCATAGTTCTTCCTCTTGCTTAAACATACCAAAAAAAATATGAAGTAAATAATCATAAAATATATTAATCATGTATTAAGTAAATTGCTTAGATACAAATATTAGTGACCCTAAACAATATATCAGGCCCAGGATCATATTCAGAATTACAAATATGCCCTAGTATGAGAATCAGGAGCATATCCAAAGTGTTTTAGTAAGAAAGCAAAACATTCTGGTAATATTTCAAAGTATTTTTAAAGGCCAAAAAACTTTTTGTTTCAAACTTAGAATATACAATAATGAAAGGCTTCTATACTTCAAATGAATATAAAAATATCTTATTAAGCTCTTTTTGTCTGACAAACACAGAATAATTATGATGTAAATAATCATGAAATATTTTAAATATTTAATAATTTAAATGCTTAACTATAGGACTAAATGACCCTCAAACAATATTTCATCCAGCTACTCAAACTTTTATGTGACAAAACACCTGTTATTGTATTGGAATGAAGATGGCAACATCTGTCCATGCTTACAAGGTAAATGGAATATATCACAAAACTCCTCTCCTCACACTGGGACTGGGGAATATATCACAAAACTCCTCTCCTCACACTGGGTCTGGAATAATCATCACCCTCACTGCTGGCAATATCATTCTCTTCTTCCTCCAGCCTCTGGTCTTCCACATCTTTGTGAAAACTACATCTACTTCATTCACTAATTCTCTCCTCTAAAATGACCAATGTGTCTAATACACTCATGTAATAATTTTGATTTTTTATGTGGCTCAAGCATACATTTCAACACTGTGTTGGATACTGGCCACTCAAGCGAAAAAAATTTGGACCAATGTAAGTAAATAAAATCTGAAATGCCAGTAAGTGCATTCTAAACTGTTAACACCTTTATGGCTATGTGTGGACTTTTTAAAAAAAGAAATCCTACATATGGGGTATTTGCAGTCAACTCAAAGAGCTGGAGCATCCCATATATGGGATACCAGCAGTCAATGGATTTAAAACAGAACTTACTCTAAGCACATTAATACCACCTATAATTACATCTCTTATTGTTTCAAATGATCCTGCTGAATCTCCTTTAAGCATCCCCATCCCTAAGCAACAGAATACACTCCTTTAGTCAAATCCTTCACATCATTTGTCTTCCTTCCAGCACATTCACATCACTGTAGAATTCCATTGATCAGCTTCTAAATTACTTCCTTCCCTGTTTCATACCTCTCATAACTTCATCTAACACTCTAGTTACTCATTTTACACCACCTCCAAATTCTTGAAAGTTGTTCTCAACAGCCAACATCATCTCTGTATGCTGCTGCTATGTGGCATCAATTTACTCCCATAGATATAGAGAACAGGAACTATTTCTTTTAACAAGCTCCTCCAAACATGCAAACTTATGTCCTTATTTCTCATACCATTATATAAAAGATCCTGCCATTTATGTACCTTGTGCCAGCTGTGATAACTATGCAAATGAATTAAAATAATAGTTTGGGAAACCAGCACATGAACAAATTTACACATACCCTATAGCACTACATGAAACTATACCTCAGTACATATGTAATCATTAGTAACATGAATGAACTGTCAAATGTGAGCATCAAATGTGTGCTAGCAAATCTTTATGGGACATGGAAAAGTGGTTCTTAGCATTCCTGACATGCATTTAGGTGCTTACTATCTTTGAAATATACAATTAGTCTCACCTGATAAGAGTCCGACAAAGACCTAGGAGATAAAAGCACATTAAATATATTGGTAATTTAAAAACATTTCCACTTCTGCAAATGTTTATCTTTATGAACAAGCTCCACAGTATTGGTGATTCCTCTTTTCATATCACATGCATTACCTCCATATAATACCAGTCCTTGCATATAGGGTCTTAGGTAAGTGACTACTTTTAATCTGATGCTTTGTAGTCATTATATATATAGTGAGTGGTGGGATGAAGAAGTAAAGTTGTTAGTGAAAGAGAAAAGAGAGGCATTTGGACGATACTTACAAGGAA
>JAYMFT010230664.1:0-11200 GCA_038088735.1 Panulirus argus
GGCGAGCAAGTGTGAATATGTACATGTGTATATGCATGTGTATGTGTATGTATGTATATGTTGGTATGTATATATATATGTACTGTGCATATGTGTGCATGTATGTATATATGTGTGTATGTGAGGGGATGGGTCTTTCTTTGTTTGTTTCCTGGCGCTACATCACTGACGCAGGAAACGCAATCTAATAAATAAACATGTATATATATATATTTAAGGAATTAATAGAAATAAGTAATGTTGAATAATTTACATATATGCAATTAAATACTTTGACTACATGCAATAAATTTACAGCCTTACACATTTCATCTAACTTCAGTGTAGAAAATTTAATTGGAATAGTTTCTTTCCAGGAAAGAAAAGATGTAATGGACAAATGTGCCAAAGGCTACATCCAGTCAATATAGTAAGTTTATTTTTTGATACCTGATCACCATTTCCTGCATTAATAAGATAGCAAAAGGAAGGACAAAGATAGGCAGCAACCACTCGCATTTATTCTCTAGCTGTCGTGTAATGTACCCAAACCACAGCTCCCTATCCACCACCGTAGAACTCCATGTGACAACATTACAATAATCACGTCAATGAAATGTGACAGCAGTTGTCACCAATGAATTATCAATATCCAATGACATGCTAAAACATCATTTGCCATATCTACAGTAATATTGATGTACCTCATTTCTTCTTCTTCATCAGTTGGAATAGCTTCAACGGACTTATTTGGCACCTATTAACACTTAACTATTCCCACAGCACAGTAATTTTGAACCTTTAAACTTTTTTTTCATACATATTCACCATTTCCTGCATTGGCAAGACAGAGCCAGGAACAGACATGGAAAGGCTGCGTTCGCTCACATCCATTCTCTTGCTGTCATGTGCAATGCACTAAAACCAAAAATCTCTATCCACAACCAGGCACCATAGACCTTTCCAAGGTTAACCCTGGCTGCTTCACTTGCCCTGATTCAGTCTACTGACAGCACATCGACCACTGTATGCCATATCCTTTCAATTCACACTATCCCATGCACACCTTTCACCCTCCTGCATGTTCAGGCCCTGATCTCTTAAAATCTGTTTCACTTCATTCTCCCAACTCCAATTTGGTCTACCCCTTCTCTTTGTTCCCTCCACTTCTAAAACATACATCCTCTTTGTTAACCTCTCCTCAATCATTCTCTTCATATATCCAGGTCATTTCACCACATCCTCTTCAGTTCTCTTAACCAAACTGTTTATTACCACTCCTCTTTCATACTCTTTTATTACTTACTCAATCAAACCATCTCACACCACGTACTAATCTCGAACATTTCCAAACACCCATTTTTGCCTTCCAAGACAATGGCCTCTCTCTCCACATATTCTTTAGTCCTCCCAGAACCTTCACTCCCTTGTACATACTATGACCAACTTTTGCTTCCATTCACCACCACATAAACGTGTGTATTCTTGCTGATCTTCGTCTGTGGAATCTTCATCAACTGGCTCAATATACACTGCTCCAAGGGAATCTTCTGAGAGCATCAGCATTTCAGGGCGAGTCAATGATCTGTTAAAAAAAAAGCTTAATTAGATCTATATTTCAGTTCACAGTCATTATCAAAATGTATTATGATCCACAAAAGATACCGTTATCCATTTGCAAGATCATAAGCAGTTATAAATATTGAATACATACTTGTTTTACTTAAAGGTTATCATCAGAGTGGAATAACATGAACATAAACCATCAGTGGCAAAGAAATAATGAAAATAACTATTACTACAAATATCATTTTATTAGCCTAGATGACATATGTGTAAAAGATGAAAAGTGCAACAGAGTCATATGAAAATACAAGGAAATAACAATTTAAAACGACAGCATTTATGTAAATTACAATCTTGAGCCCCATAATTCATAATTAAGAAATTGTCCATAATATGGTAAACATTGCCATAAATTACCTTTTATCTGAAGCCATAAAAATATAGCATGCTCACAGTAGCTCCACTTCTTTTCAAAACCAGCTGAAATAACCATGCAGACTAAATGTGTTGCTGAAACAGGTTGAAGTTAAATGTGTTGCTGAAACAAGTTGAAGTTATCATTAATTAAAAGCTTAATTATTGAATTCAATGGTCATAAAGCAATGTTTGGACTCCAAAATCTTACCATAAAAGAAAATTAGATCTACAATGAAAGTTTTAGAGGGGAAAAAATGACCAAAAATGCATGGTGTTTTTCATAACTAAAAACATAATTTCAAAATTGGATTTTTAGGGGATTACTACCCATTTCCCACATTAGCAAGCTACCACAGGAACTGACGAAGAAAGGCCTCATTTTCTTACATCCAGTCTTTGGCTGTCATGAAACCACAGCCCCTTATCCACAACCAGACCCCATAGTCCTTTCCATGGTTTCCCTTGGCTGCTTTATATGACCTGTTTCACTTCACTGACAGCATATACTACATCACTCCAAATCATGTGCATGCCTTTCACCCTCCTGCATGCCTTTCTCCCACTTTTCCTTGTCCCTTCTAACTCTGACACACATATCCTCTTTGTCAACCTCTACTTACTTATTCTCACTATATGTCTAAACTATATCAGCACACCATCTTCATCTCTCTCAACCACACTCTTCTCATTACCACATCTGGCTCTTATCCAATTACTACTTACTCAATCAAACCATTTTAAATCACATGTAGTCCTCAAACACTTAATTTCCAACATATCTACCCTCTTCTACACATTCTCCTCTACAGCACATGCCTTATACATAAACAACATATCCATTTTTGCTCTCCCAGAAAACAACCTCTCTTTCCACACATTCCTTAGTGCTCCTAAAACCTTCCCCAGCCTCTGCCTTTACCCACACTATGACACACTTCTGCTTCCATGTGCTGCCATTTCAATTCCCTAATATCTAAAACACTTTACTTCTAAATCTTCTCCACTGAAAGTTACTCTCCCAACTAATATGCCCATCAGCATTTGTACACCTCAAGGCCTTGCTTTTATTTAGATTTACTCTCAACTTCCTCCTTTCACACACTCTCCCAAACTAAGACACCAACTTCTGTAGTTTCTCACTCGAATCTGCTAGGAGTGTAGTTTCAACATCAAACAAATCACTAACTTTCCAAGTCCCTTTACCTCCTGCAGACTGCATACTCACAACTCTTGCATTTACCAACCTTACCATCCTATCCATAAACAAATTTAACAGCCATAGGGACATTACACATGCCTGCCTCACACCAAACTTCACCTTTCCTCTCTAAATTACTCGCACAAACACCTTACACTTTTGAATGAAACAAGTTCAAATAGCTTTCCTCTTACAACATATATATGTAAGACCTTCACTAAGGCATCTCTACCAACCCTTATCATATGCTTCCTCCAGATCCATACATCTTACAAACAAATCCTTCTGCTTCTCTTGAGTATTTCTTACAAATATTCTTTAAAGCAAACACCTGATCCATATGTCCTTTGCCACTCCTGAAACCACACTCTTCCTCTCCAATCTAATGCTTTGTACATACCTTTGCCCTCTCAATCACCACTCTTCCATACAACTTACAAGGTACACTTAATAAAATCATAAATCTGTGGTTTGAAACACTTACCTTTGTTTCCCTTGCCTTTATACAGTGCCACTATACATGCATTCCACCAATTCTCAAGCACCTGGAATATGTCATGTTTAAAGGCTTTTCTTCATATAATTACTAAAAATATTTTATAAGACAGCAAATGACTATTAATGGCAAATAATTATGAAATATATCAATTCATCTATCTATCTGTATCTCATGCATGTTCTCTCCTGGAACTCCCATCAAGGGGTTAGCCACAGTAAATGAGTCTCCACTTATCCTTGTCCTTACATGCCTTCCTCACATCCACCATTCCATGCACACTTCCAGCATTTCTCTCCCTTCAATACTCTTCCACTCTGTTTCTCCAAGCCACAAGTGGTCCTACTCTCATCCAACCCCTTTTATTGTATTATCAAGTACTCTACTTGTAAACTCCCCATTTTGCATTCTTTCCACCTGCCCACACAACCTCAAAGTATTATGTTTCACCCACTCTCGCTTTCCACAATTCAGTCCTTTTGCATTCCCTGCCATACCAAATCTTTCATACACACCCTCATTTCTTTCTTCATTCCATATAGTCTCACTACATACTCCTTGCAAAAAGACCATTTTCACAACCTGAATTCTTTACCTCTGTGACTCATTCCATGTTCATGTTTTTGCTGCATAGGTCAGGGTTGGGACGACTATGCTGTCCTTTAATCCTTTCTTCTCTTCCATACTTACACCTCTACTCTTCATTATTCTATAATGGGACCCAATGACTCTTCTATGCTGTACTGCTTTTTCCCATCTCTCTCCTTCCCTATCTCCAAACTTGTTTCCCATCTCTCTCCTTCCCTATCTCCAAACTTGCCCAAGATAGCTCCTAAATGCTTTAAATCTATCCCTCTATATCTATAACACAGTTTAGTACACTTCTTCTTTCACTCTACAGGATTCTGCAAAATCTATACCCTCACTCTGTTTCCTTTCAAACACCATTACTTTACTTTTACTTGCATTTACCTTCAATTGTTAAGTTTAATGCCCCCAAGACCCAATTTCTACCCATCTATCTCTCAAAAACTCCTCATAACTCTTGCCTCTCCTTTAACAGTTATGTAATTCCACCTCTTGACTGTAACATCCACTCTTTCTTAGAAACCCCACATTACAGGAATAGCTATGTCTGCCTCTAAGAAACTGGGTGTCCTGTTTAGATGTTGAACCTTCCTCTCTTGTGAACAGTTGTTCCATTTACACAAGGAATTGATTCGTCCTTGTATGGAGTACTGCACTCACATTTGGGGGTGGTTCTAGCTCTGTATCCTTACTTGACAGTCAAGTCGAAAGCAGTCCAACTAATAAACTGTCCCAGGCTAACTTCTAAACTTGACCCCCTTGCCCTATGCTTCAATTCTAGTTCACTTTCCTTCTTCTATAGGTAATTACTTTGATTTTTGCTCCCAAGAGCTAGCTGCTTGTGTGACCCCACACTAATTAGACCATGCAATACTTGGCAAGCTTGTGTCACATGATTATTGTGTGGCCATCAGCAACTCAAGGGTGGGCAATTTTGATACCTGCTTCTTTCCCTATGTATGGAAGCTTTGGAACTCTCTACCTTCTCATGTCTTTCCCAATAACTATGACCTGGCACATTTCAAAAGACAGGTCCTTCACTTCCTCAAAAACTCATAAATACTTTCCCTTGCCTTTTCTTCTTCCACTTCATAATTCTCTCTCTCTCTTCATAATTTTCTCTCTATTTCAATTAAGGCCCAGCCTTGATGTGAACTTTTGTCCGTGACTGGAGCCTTCAACATAAAAAAAAAACTTACATCATAGGCCACACTTACAACCTTCTGCAACTCCTCTTCATTCTCAGAAAACACAGTATCATCCACAAACAGACTTGTCACTAGCCACAATACCTCACCACCACACTCCATCTCTGCACCCCATTTCCCTAGTTTTGCTCTCACCTCTTTTGTCAATCCATCCATATATATGTTAAAAGGCCACAGTGACATGACATAACCCTGCCTCATACCTACATCTATACCAAAACTTTCTTTCAACTCTTTACCCACTCCCTACACATGCATTTGCTACTCTACAGATTTTCAAAACATCCAACATATTTTTACGTTGGAGGCTCCAGTTACAGACAAAGGTCCACATCAAGGTTGAGCCTTAATTGAAATATAGAGGTGTTAATGAATGGGCAAAAAAAGAGACAAGGGCAAGTACTTATGAATTTTGGAAGTGAAAATCCTGTCTTTTATAACGTGCCAGGTCACAGTTGTTGGAAAAGACATGAGCGGGTAGAGAATTCCAAACCTTTGAGGTGTAGAGAAAGAAACAGTTATCAAAACAGACCCCCTTGAGTTGCCAAAGAGCACACAATAATAATGTGATGCAGCAGCTTGCCGAGTACTGCATGGTCTAGCCACTGGTGGGGGCACACTAGTAGTCAATTCTTGGGAGCAAAAGCCAAAGTAATACAGTATTACATACAAAAGATGAAAAGTGAATATAACTTGTGGTGTAGGGGAAGTGAGTCATTTTGAAGTTAGCCTGTGAGAGTTTATAAGTTTGACCTCTTTTGACTTAACTTTGTAAGGATCCAGAGCTACAATCACCCCTGATATGACAGCAGTACTTCATACAAAGACGGATCAATCTTTGGTATAAAAATTGCACCTACATGGTGGTATCAAAAATTTCCGAAACTAGTTCCATGGCACGCCAAAAGATGGCAGTATGGCAGTGTGCATGCTGTGACAGTTAGGCATAGGCATCATCAATCAATCTGCTGAGTGGAGTCATTCTGTGAACATCGTGTATTGTTCTATGGGAGTTTTTTTGCCCACATGCACATGCACATTTGCGATTTCAGCATGGACAGCAAACAAGAGCAGAGAGCAAACATCAAAGTTAGCGTAAAACTCGGTAAATCTGCAACTGAGACCTTTGATATGATTCATCATGTGTATGGTAATGAAGGATTGAGTCGACCAAGGTGTTTCAAGTGCACGAAAGTGCACTTGGGAACTTATCGTATTTCATTTTCTTGTGGATTTCCTGCATATACAGTAATCCCTCAATTTAACGGACCCTGATATAACAGATTTCGGATTTAATGGACCGGGCAAATAATAATACATCAATTAATAATAACTGAAAAAATATTTAAAAATTCAAAAATCTCAAATGCCACACCACGCACATTTCAGATCGCACTTGTTTATGGTAGCATGATGTATACTTGCTTTGTTTCGATTTCAGTCTGCCTGAAGCTATCGTGCGGTCAGGTTGTATACAGAGAACTGTGGCTTTATTTACTGAATAATTCTGCAATCCTTACAATTCAAAATGGTATCAAGAGATAGAGGAGTTAAAGGAAAGCATGTGAACTGTATACTGTGTTACTGTATATTGTATAAAAAAATGGTTACATTCAATTCAACGGACTTTCAGCATCAACAGACACCCCCTCCCCACTATTAGTGCATTAAATCAAGGGATTACTGCATACATACACACGAGTCCATCCTTGAACAAGAGTTTCAAACTCCTTAAACATAAAATCTTGGTCTGTTTGAACAAAACCCATCAAGATTCAGTCGAGGTAAAAGGATTCTGAAACTAGATCCTGGGTACACACAGATGAAGTGCTGACACCTTGCCTCAGTTTCATATACAGCACAGGAGGAACAACTCAATTCATCCTCATCCTTACCTACTGATTCAAGCTACAAAGGTCCTTCTACAGTTCTGAAGCCCTAAACTGTTAGAATACGTTGCCAGCAATAAAAATATCACCAAATAAAGAAACATTCCTTTGTAACTCCATGGTGTAGTGGTTAGCATTTCTGTTAGTGACGCATTTACGGGCCATGGGTCCAGTGCATAGGTTTGAATTCTGCCTGTCACAGTCGGTCCACAGTCAACCCAGCTTCAGTTGCTCATTCCCTCTAAGCTAACCTTAAAAAAAAAAAAAAAAATTAAATTAAATAAATAAATAAATAAATAAATAAATAAATAAATAAAGAGCTCGTGACAGGAAGTGTGGCATGTATGCAAACATGATGTAGAGAAAGATCTATGTCATGTAGATTTAAATGTTTAGGATGTCCAACAGTTGTAAATCACTATAACTTTGAAAATATCAAAGAAAGGATAAAACTACTCTTTGATGGTGAAACCACATTGTGCCACCTGCTCCATATATCCTTAACACAACCCATAAAGCATCCACTCGACTCTGTCATACGCTTTCTCCAGATCCATAAAAGCTGCATACATCTTACCTTTTGTTAGATACTTTTTCACAGTCATTTACACCACAAAAATCTGATCACAAATCCCCTACCATTCCTAAAACACCCTTGCTCTTCACTTATTCTGCATTCAGTCACTTCCATCACCCAATGAGTGAATACTCTTGCATACACTTTTCCTGGTATACTTAACAGACTTATTCCCCTATAACTGCTACATATATCCTTAGCATCCTTTCCTTTGAATAAGGGAACAAAAATAGCTTTCACCCAATCCTCAGGCACAATCTTCTGTTTCCATGCTAAATTACATATCAAATGCATCCACTCCATCACACTTTCTCCTCCATACTTCAACATTTCAGCCATAATCCTATTCATTCCAGGTGCTTAAGTTGTAGTTATTTGTAAGCTTTTTAAGCTAACAGACCCAAAGCAACATATGGACCTCAGAATCTAATAAAGCATGAAAAATACTTAAATATGTAATCAAAGAAATGTTTAACTACAGAGCAATTTTTTTTCCAAAGAAAAATGACGAAAAAAAAAAAATGCAGTTCAGGGTACTTTTAGTCAAAATACTTATTCTTTAAAAATTAAAATATAACATCATGACGGGCTTCTAGGTTTGTATTAATAGTGTATTATATTCTCTAATGTTTTCTTTAGCTAAAATGTAGTTAATAATAATGAAGCAATTTCTGAAATATTTTGAAAGTAATCATTTCAAAGCTCAATTACAATTTAATGACCCCAAAATCTTATGCAGCATGAAAACCACATCCTACTCTGAGGTTTTAAAGCAAATTTATTTTTAAAAAACTTTTTCTTTCAAATTTCGATATAATATTAAAAGGCTTCTAAACTTGAAATACTATGTAATATTCTATAGTGCTTCCCCAGGCTGACAGACAATGAATAATTATGATGTGAATAATCATGAAACATTTACTTACCACTTATTTCCTGCCCTCAGGAATCTCTTCTATCCCTTTGAGACTCCTAAAGCACTCATGAAGCTGGCCATGTCCACTGGTCATTACCAAAGGCCATAAAGTGTTGGGATGTCCTGTACGCATCTACGTGAGGATAGTGTACAGCAAATAATTAGTAAGTGCTCAGTGTATGTTTTACAGTAGCTGCATCATGAGCTTAAAGGGCCCTGGGATATGTTGAATCAGTTTTTGTAGTGTTGTTGTGATGAGTGATGTTTAGAGCATAAGCAGGATAGCATGTATGTGAGAGGTGCATGTCTGATGGATTTGAGTTTAAAACAAGTGTTGGGAATTTAGTACTTGCCAGGTTATTCATGTTTTTGTTTTGGAGGTGGGGGATCTGTGAGTAAAGGTTACAAAAGTGTGAGGCATGGGTAAGCTTTTTATATCTACTTGGGGGTTGGTGGTAGTGGGTCTAGTGCTACTGCATAGAACTGGGTATAGAGCATGTTGTGAAAGATGTTGAATGTTTGAGAGGCTAGGCAGCCTGTGATTGTTCTAAGTGCACTATTTTGTGTGGTTTGCAGCTTTCTTATATGGCGGTAGGTTAAAGAGTAGTTTGGGTTATAGGGGGTCAAGTGCTACTGGGTGCCTAACATAATGAGGTGGGTCTGTATTGGGGGATCTTTGTTTAACAGTGAAAGTCTTAAATGTTTGTAGTTGCTAGGCAGCCAGTGATTGTTTTAAGCGTACTATCTTGTCTGGTTTGCAGCTTTCTCATATTAGCTTTTGAAAAGGTGGAAGCCCAGGCAGGTGAGGCATAATTTAAGGCATAGTTTAAAGTGAAGCAGATGAATTGTTTTTATAAGATGTTAAGGGATTAATTTTCTTGTCCAAACTGGTGTAGTGTTCTGAGGGCATTTAGTTTGGGTGTTTATGTTATTAGTAGATAGGAATGAATGCCGAGACTGACTGGTATTTTGTTTGGTGGGAGACTATCCATTCCAGGTGACTGGAGGGTGTATGTTGGATTCGTATCTGCCTGGGTTTAAAAGAGTGAATGATGACTTCTGTGGAGATCAAGACATTCTATTCTGTCTATTCTGGGTGAGCCAATGTTTCAACTCTGTAATGTAGTGCTGCATGTCTGATGTTGCTACTGTGGTGTTAGGTGATTATGAGGTCATCTGTATATGAAAGGACTTTCACATTTAGGTTTGAGGTATTGGGAGATCATGTAGGTAGAGACTGAAGGGAGTTAGAGAAAGAACTTCTTGTTCAGGAAATTCACGAGTCAAACTTAACCTCACCAATATAGTACTTTTCATCTCACTAACTTGAAACACAGCTCATACTGTGGCACTAAATTTCACTTCCTCTTCCTGAGGAAGGCATGTAACAGATTACTAGTATCATTCACATAATTTCAGGGGTTATCCTATACCCTTCTGAACATTATGCACCAAATGCTCTGTAAGAAATATGTAATATAACAACTGCTGGCAAGGACAGGTGTCTCACATGAAGGTTTAGTATCCCTAGATTTGATTACTGGATCTCAGTCCTGTACAATAACATAAACCATAGCCTGCATCAAGTTTTAAAAGTAATGTCAAATGCTTCTATGGCTGCACACCTCCTATACAAATACCTGTGAAAGATGTTACCTAAATCTATCATTTCTAAGACTGAAAAAGCTTTTATATTCACATTTCCCTATTCCTAGATGCAATGGTGGGCCACACTGTCATTTACTGGGTGTCATACACTGCCCACCCATGGGGCATTGGTTAATATAAAAGTAAGTCATACATAAAAAATAAAACCTAAGCTGGTTGCTGAAATGCTGGGAATCACAAGGCTGCTCTGTCATCTGTTTATTGACATCTGGTGCCATGTTTGAGGAGCATTTTCATGTGACTGGTATTTTTTACTTGAATACTGAAAATTACAGCTAGACAACAAGGAAGGTTACATGAGGTTTTCAGTGATTCTGATGATATGTTATATTAATGCCATATCTAAATTTGAGTACAAAAGATAAGATAGATCGGTCTTCCACTGCCATTGCTGTCATCAAAACATACTAAATAAAGCACCTGATACACAAGTATCCATTTCCCAAAGTAAATATTACAAAGCTATAATGACTTATATCAAATGATTTTAAACAGAAACGGAAAACACAAGCAAGCACAGGTGCAAGTCCAGAAGCACACTCTTTCAGTACATGGGGATGGATGCCATCAGGACCATAAGCCTTGCTTGTGTTCAAAGAAAGAAGAGCTTTTCGGACAGTATGAAAAGAGATTACAGGAAGAGTCATAGGATTAGTAAGAGGAGCATCAGGGGGTGAGGGAATATCAGAGTCATCCAA
>JAYMFT010230675.1:0-24971 GCA_038088735.1 Panulirus argus
GGGAGTATGTATTTAAAAAAAAAAATAATATGATATATATTTATATATATTTTTTTTTTTTTTTTCTTTTTCTTTTTTTTTTTGCTCCACATCAGGGCCGGGCCCAAATTGAAATATAGAGAGAATTGAGAAAGGGGGAAAAACAGTCAGGGAAAGTATTTACTAATTTTTGAGAAAGTGAAAAACATGTCTCTTGAAATGAGCTTGGTCATAGTTATTGGGAAAGACATGAGAAGGTAGAGAGTTCCAAAGCTTCGACATGTTGGGAAGGAAGCAGTTATCAAAATGGCACACCATTGCATTGCCAATGGCCACACAATAATCATGTGACGCAGCAGCTTTTCGAGTATTCCATGGTCTAGCTAGTGGTGGGGGAACACAAGCATCCAGCTCTCGGGAGCAAAGACCAAAGTAATACCTATAGAAGAGGGAAAGTGAACCAACATTTCGCGTAGGGCAAGAGGGTCAAGTTTGGAAGTTAGCCTGGGACAATTTTTAAGTTGGATCACTTTTGACTCAACCCCTAGTCTTGCCAGCTCATTCCACATACATATTGCTGTGTTATCAAAGGTAGAAATGAACTTAAAGCACAAAATAATACAACTAATAATGCTTCCAAACAAGTTTCTGCTTTAGGGGGTGCCGAACAATTACATAAGATCAAAAATATTTTACACTTTGGATCGAGGCCAACAGAGCTAAGCCACATCCACACCATCGGCTAGTTCCTGGCGGGCATTGCCCTCACCAGGCAAAGTTTGTTTGGCATGCCTGTGTTGTCCACACTATTGAGGTGGTTAAGCAGTCAAGTCATACAGTACCAAGTAGGTGGTCGGCAGGACACGAGTACATTATCACCATTCCCAGCAAAGTTGAAAGGAAAAAATAGTGCTGTGTAGCATATTGATTGCTGTGTGCAAAAAAAGAATAAAAGAAAACAGTGCAGAAAACTATATGGTGTAAAGAGGTAACTCTTTGTGTCTGGTAGCACCGTTGCTCCAGACCTGGCATCAAACCACCATGCAGTGTCTGATTTCGCTCAACTATGGGCAAGGGCAATCTGCTGATTTGCCTGTCAAAGTTGCCACATAGTGTCTGATGACAAGCTTAACACTCGTGCCAGCTGGGCATTGCCCTATAGTATGGATGCTCCTTTACAGTGTGCTCTAGCTTCATGCATAAAGTAATTTTCAAATCATTCAAGAAAAAGTTTAGTTGTCATCCACCTTTTTTTTTTTAGTACCATGGTTGATAAGTGGAACAATTTCATTCCTTTAAAGGCCTTCGGGTGAACACTCTTACCAATTACCATCATCTTGGTTTCATTTGTTCCTGTAGCATTGCTGCAGCCAAGAATTGTTATCCTATCTTTGGAATCCTTATCCCCAAATGAAGACTTTTCCGTTCTTGGGCAATGGTTTTTAGTGGCATACGACACCAGTACAGGGCAGATTCTTCAGCATTATACACTTTTTCTGGGGCTAAGTTTTCCGCTGCCACTAACTATGCAAATTCATTCCTAAACTTTTTCGCAGCTAAAGATCTCCCCAGAAATGCTTACACCTTCATTACGTCGAAGCTTAAACCACTTTATAATTGCACTGTATAATTCTGTACTCCTGGCACCTTTCAAAGTTTTCCGAAACTGTAAACTTTTCTGGCTTTCATATTCAACAAAAACTTATGAATCTGCTCCTTTTGTTTCTTTAAGTCATATGCATCAGTAATGATTTATAGATACGCTTACTAGCACTATGACCATCTTCTGCACCCTTAGTCTCTTGGAAGACATCCTGAAGGGTTAGAATACAGGTACATATAAGAAATTAAGAGGACTGTTAATTAGCTTGGCTGCAGTGTAAACAGATTTTGGCACCTTATTGCTGCTAACTTGCTATCAGCACTACCCTGGTGGCAGATCCACAAACTAATGGTGGCAGATTCAAAACATGCTGGAGCATGGGAGTTGCTGGACCACAGAGCACCGGATTAGAGAGGTACAACCTGTATAAGACAAAGAGATGATATTTAGAACTTGTAATAGATATACTGAACACTGTTCTGATATATTCAAAACACAATCAGTGATTTTGTTGTCTATAAAATTTAAAATCCAGATATTGCTTGGTCCAGTTGAGTATGGAATTTTTTAAAGTCAAGTGGCAGTTAGAAATTAAACTGTTATACAAGTGAAGGGGATTGTAGTTCTTTGGGTGAAGTCTGTAATTTTAGGACTGAAAGTTACAAAACATGTAGTTATGCATATATATTTAGTACATTTGTGTGCCCAACCTGAATAGCATATTGCTTCGTAAACTGCATATGTAATTATCATTTGCCATACTTTTCACAGACTAAGGACACTCTTCTAGCAGTATTATCAAAGAACATCCCAGCAGGAAGTCCTTTAAGCATAGACAAACTGGGTATCCAGGAAGTTACAATTACCTATGGTATGGGAGATAAAAACCCGATTGAATGTGTACGATTTTTTAGCAAAACTTCACCAAATGTGGCCAAAGTCATTCGGAAGGAAGAAGTCTCCACCATGCTCCCTCAAAGGTATGGATTCCTCCTGTGAATACCCATGAAGGAGACTTACAGTAGCTTTCCTGATCACTGGAAAACTTCAGTCTTGGAAAGCAGATCCTTTGTTCTTTCATCACTGTAATCTTTACCATGCATTACCTGTCATAGACTAAAGACAAGTATTACACTGCATCCTCTTACTTATTATCATTATAACCAGTAGTCCTTTTTCAGCAAAGAGAATTGTTAAGGATTAGAAATAAGACTGAAATTATATATATAAGGATTAAAAATTACAGTACTATAGATTAACTACCAATGATAGGCTCTTTCTTGTTTAAGTTTTATATTCATCCTTTTCCCATTCAGACACCTAGCAATCTAATACCTAAATATCACAGCATCAGTGATTATGTTCCTTTGCAGAGAGTTTTTTATCTCTTGTAATTACCTGTTTGTAATTACCTGTTTGTGCAGTACAGGGGGAGAGATTTACACTCATGGGGTCCTGTGTCCTGAAGTTCTATGCCATCCATTAGCCTTTTAAACCTTTGTAAACTGCTAACATTCACGGTCTCTTTGGTTTGTTCATCCCAGTTGTCCACCAACCTAACACTAAACCAATATTGGTTTGCTCATCCCAGTTGTCCACCACCCTAACACTGAACCAGTATTGGTTTGTTCATCCCATTTGTCCAACACACTAACACTAAACCAGGACTTCTTAACATCCTTTCTGATTAACTTTTTAGTCATCTTCTGTTATGGCCTCAGCTATTCTGGTGCTGCATCCCTTGAAGACATGTTTACTGTCAATATCATCCAGCTGAATTAGAAACTGAAAGGTTGTTATCCTGTCCCCTGTCTCTCTCCTCTCCTCCATGGTGGATAGTTTTGTATCCCTCAGACTCTCTTTGTACCTAAACTCCTATAAGTCAGTTACCATCTTAGCTGCTCTTCTCTGTACCTTCTCAATCAGATGTTTGTGCCTTCTTAAGTATGGTGACCAGACTTGTGAGGCATAATCCAGTTTTGGTCTGATGTATGTAGTGGATGATTTTACGAACAAGTCCTTGTTCATTTTTAATGTGATTTCTGTATTTGTCAGCACACTGTTTTCCTTTTTCACAGTTCTCATAATTTGTAGTTCTGGCAGTAAATTAAATCTCTCATGTGCAGATTCCTGTAATTTAATTTCTACTTAGTAATAATCACACTGAGGCCTTTATTGCTTTGTACCATCCTCTTCACCTTGCACCTGCTTAGATTGAATCTCATTATCTGTTTATCTGATTTGGATTTGTGCAGGTCTTCCTATAGGCTGATGCAATTATCACCATTTTCTTTTCCTTTCATGACCTTGGAATTGTCCACAAATATGCTTAGATGTGATTCCAGTCCATTTGGCAAGTCACCTACACACACCAAGAATAACAGTGGACCAAAGACCAATCCCTGAGGAATGCTACTTATGGTTTCAGCCCCCTTTGAGGATGATATCCTTATCTGTTTTCTTTGTTCTTTTTAAAATGAGATAGTCTTCTATCCATTGAAGGAGCCCACCCCTTATTCCTGCCTGTAGATTGAGCTCACCCTGCCCAAGAAGTCTAGAAGATTGGCTATGTAAGACCTCCTTTGACAAAAACCATGTTTCCTAGTTCAAGAGTTTCTCTTCTGCAGGTAGTAATTCATTTGATCTCTGATTACCTTTTCCACTATTTTACAAAATATATGTGTCAGAGAGACTGGCCTGCTCTGATTACTTTTCCCACTGTTTTACAAAATGTATTTGTCAGAGAGACTGGCCTGTAGTTCAGTTCAGTTTCTTGATTTTTCTTAGATATAGGCACATTATTTGCCTTCTTCCACATCTTTGGAACTACAGCTCCCACTAATGACTTATTGGACATTTCTAATGTTCTTGCAAGTGGCTCTGTACATTTTTTCAGAGATTTAGGGAGATTTGTTATGGACAAGGGTTTTATGTAGGTAAAATTGCTTTAATAGCCTGATTATATCATTTCTGTCAATTGATATATATTTCAAGATGTCTTCCCCTTCCCACCTTTGTAATGAAAATACATTTAGGCTAATTCAGATCCTCACATACTTCCTTGTTACGTACAAGAATTCTTCCCTCAGAGTCTTATACCCTGATTAGTTACTTTTTCATTGAGAGTTTGTTCCTAATGAAGTTATGTAAAGGTTTTGGATATTCCTCTGCTTTTTTGCACATAATTCTTTTCAAAATCTTCCAGTCCTTCCTCCTTACTTTGCAGTTCTCATTCCTTGCTCTCCTGTATTTTTTGTATGCTGGTTGACTGGAGTGTTTTTTTTTTTATCTCCTCCATAGTACTTTCCTGAGCCCTCTTGCTCTGTGACATTTCTCATTGGACCATATCTCTCTATTTTGATCCTCCTCTGTTGACTGCTAGAGGTACCCATGCTCAGACCTCTTCCATATAGATTTCACAGAGCATTTTATAGCTCTAGTTCATATTCGTGTAATAGATCTCTGTCTCCCAATCAGTATCTGTCTATCCATCTATATCTCTGATGCCTCTTCCAGTTGGAACTCCTCAAATGGATGGCCTCGACAGTGGACTCCGTAACTAGTGAACTCCAGTGCCACTTTTTAGCCTTTACTGCCTCACCCTTAACAGGCCACTGGCAGAGGGCAATTCTAGCACAGTTTGCTGAGGCTCCTATCTAATGTTCGTATTAACTACTTCTGTCTAATGCTCCTACCAACTACTTCTACCTAATAACTCTACCTAATGCTCCTGCCTAAATGGTCCTACCTGTTTCTTCTATTTACTGCTCCTACCATTTTGCCAAAAGGTAGGGCTAGCACATAGTGCTCACCACAGAAAAATCTAGAGTTATGAAGAATGAGCAGTGTGAGTTAAGTGTTGTCAAGTGTTACATATGACAAGGGGAGATTGTATGTTTGTGGTCAGAATGACAGTACTCTCAAAGAATTTGACCAGTTCCACATTGTTGCCATGACTGTACTTTCTCTTTGGTTTATGTGTATGTTCTGATCTCCCTCTCATATCCTTCAAACACAAGCATTACGTGATCACTCAGTCCAATAGGAGCTTCATATTTCATATTCTAGTTCCATGCTGCAGTGTGTAAAGACAAGGTCAAGTAGGGATGGCGCATCATCTTCCCTAGGTCTCGTATGCTCTATGACATGTTGATATGGAAAGTCCTCCAGTATACTTTCAAAGAAATTGTGTCTTCATGACTCAGCATCTCCATGGTAATCTTAAGTTTTCACAGTGTGTTTTCTTGCTATTGAAATCCCACATTATCAGTACTTTACCATCTATGAGGGGGATGTGTCTTGTTGCTTCCTTCAACACCCTTATAGTTCTTTCATTGCTCTTTATATACAACTGTCTTCATTATTGTATTTTTTTTCAGGGTTAGAAATTAGATGTGCATGTACATTATACACTTCCTACCAACCGTAATCTTCCCCATGACATGTATTCTGAAGGCACCATCAACTGATATTTTTTGAAATTGAATGGAATCCCTTATCAAGAGGGTAATCACCTACTTTCTTTATTTTTGCTTCTTGCTACTGCATACCGGTCTGCACAGACTAGGTTAGAGTTGAGTTCGTTTTTGTGTTTCCTCTGCTCCATTCCCACAATATCTGGCTTGTGATCTTGTGACTGGTCCCTAGATTTTATCTTCTTTCCATTTGCCACCAAGCCATCTGCATTTGCATACAGAACCTACAGCCTTTGGCATTTGGTACTAGCTAATTCTGGCCTCCTTGGACTAGAGAGGAGGAATTATTCCTTCTTCTGACCTGATGTGACTTCTCTTGATTTAAACCTTTTGCTAGTTCTTGACTATCACTTTCTCTTCAGTAAGTCTGTCACTCTTGAGAAACACTCTTTTGAACTCCTCTTTTCTGACAATTTTATATGCCTGTTTAAGTATTTAGTTGGTACACATCTCCATGTCAAATTTTACCCCATATAGCCTTTCCTTGGTGTCTCATGTTGAATTTATTGCCTGAGGTAATTCCTGGATCTATGCCCCTCTATGGCTCTACCTCTTCCTTGTTTGGAAGGTGGTCTTCCTCCAGCCCATAGACCATTACTAACTTACAACTAGTTACCCTTCTATGCATGGTCTCCATTATATGCATACGTACCCATCTTTTTGTTATCTGCAGCAGTCTTGCATTGTCCTTCTTTTTATCACATACCATATCTAAAATATGTCATTTAATTTCTGCACAGTTGTCCTAGGCAATATTTGCCCTTTTAATTCTTTCATCTGATCTACCATATACTCTCTTAAATGACCTGTGTCAGGCTGCATCTATTGCCTCCTCAATGGCCCTGCTCAGTATTTCATTTTGTGAGCCCCTTTGTAAGCAGTTGTTTAGTCAGCTTGGGAAAGTTAATTCAAGTATTGGCATAATTCCCTTTCTTTCCAGAATAAACTTTTTGGCATGCATGTTTGGGTATCTGGTGGTAACCCAAGTGATGTCTTTTCAGAATATGATAGTCTTACAGGTTTTCTAATCTGTTTCTAGGATTTTTTTGCAGAGGCCACGTATGTTGTCTTGCTGAGCAATTTCCCATTACTGATATTTCAGTTTAATACCAATATAAGTTAATAGTCATGATTTCCTTTCTGGGAACAGGTTTATGACATCCAGAAAGTTTTATTGATTGCCAAGTAATCCTACAGTTTAAGGCAACAATACAGCAAGAATACAGCAAGAGAGAGGCTTTTCTTAAGTATGCCAAGCCTCTCCTCATATTTTGCATGATGCTATAGAGTCTGATTGTCAGCATCAGATTTATACATAGGGTTCCGGTGTCTTTCATCAGAACTTGCTCATTCCAGATTTATAATTTTATTGGCCTCGTTGGATATACAGGAAAACTTCACTATGTACTTGATTATGTACTCCTCAGAGTATTTTATTTTTTCCCTTTAGGCATCATGCCTCAGACATTTTGTTGGGTTTCCAATCTCCAGTTTTTTCTCCTCTTTTTAAGGAGCATGTAGTGTTTAAGCCATTATTCTGTTGCAATTGGTGCCCTTGACAACAGAAAGAAGAGTTCACCTGGATCCTCTCTGGGGTGAATCCTTATCTCATCTGGGTGAATACCTTCTTGTCAACTATAGTTTCTCTCACATTAGATAGGTATATTTGATGTGGTTGCCTTGTTCAGCTTTGTAACTTTGAAACCAGAGCTATCAGATTATCCCAAAATCTGAGGGGAGATATGATTTTTTTTTAGGGTGAACTACCTCATTGTATTCAAGCACTGAGCTTTTCAGATCTTGCACATTTGGATTTATCAACCCCTTTCTGCATGGAATTTGGAAAATGTATAACATTCACTTGTATCATAATTTCCACATCTTAACAGACAGTTTCGAGCAATTCTTAAACCTTTTTCATCTGTTCCTATCTTTTTTTTTTTTCCTTAAGTAATCAAGAGGACCTTTTAATTTCACCGGCAGGATCTTTGGTATTAATTTATTCTGGGATTCATTTGGGATTTATTTTTCAGTGTGTCTCTTTTGAGGACATTTACTTTCTCTCCTCTTGCCATATTTATTGGGGTTATGGAGGTCCTGACTCTGGTCATGAAAATTCTCAAATCTGAACATGAGAATCTTTTCATATATGCATATATGAGGTTGACTCTTCAACCACAAGGTTCAAAAAAGTCAGCATATGTGATTTGAATCCACATATGTTGCCCATTTCAATGACTCCATTTTCAAAATTTGTCCTCTTTTCTGTTGCATCTCTGCAGATACATCATGATATTCAAAGGTTAGTGAGGGAACCCCTTCTCTAATGTGTCCAGGCTGTTTTAGCTTTTCTCTAAAGGAGGAAGCTTTTCCTAGAGTACCTCCTGTGAGGAGGAAGATCATTTAAATACCATAAGATAAGCCTTGGGTATGTATGTAGTCATCTTATTCCTTTTTAAGAAGTGTTTCTGTTACCATCCACCTCCATCTTGTTATGCTGTCAATAGCTTGCAGGAGTTTTGAAGAATGAAAAACTACTCTGCAGGCTGTCCTGCTTTCAGTTATATATATATATCTTTTTGCCTTCTCCTTGCAAACGTTTGGCAGTTCTTGTAGGAATGATGATCAAGGAGAAATAGAGGTATGGCATACAGAAGAATGGAAAGGTAAAAGTGTTGGTAAGCAAGAAGATGAATAAAAGAAAATGCAGGAAGGAATATTCAAGGGGGGTGACTGAAAGTTTAGATGGAAGTGCAGTGAATGTAGGTATGCAGTCATGTGTGAATTAGGCATTCAAAATGTTTAGGGAAATACTAATAAAGGATGTAGAATTAGTAGCTGGATACCAAGTTGTGAGATATGGGAGTAAAAAGAGCAATGCATGGAGGATGAAAGAAATTAGAAATGCTGTGGAAGAGAAGAAAAATTCATATAGTAGATTGCTCAAAGGAAATATACCAGTGAATGTTCAGCAAAGGAAGAGGGAAGAATATGAGACAAGTAAGTGGAATGTTAAGAAGCTAACAGAGGAAAGCAAAGAAAGCATAGATGAAAACTTTGGAAGAAAGTTGGGTGAAAAGTTTCAGGAAAATAAAAAATTGTACCGGAAGGAGTTG
The DNA here is from genome assembly GCA_038088735.1 of Panulirus argus. Lineage (NCBI taxonomy): Eukaryota > Metazoa > Arthropoda > Malacostraca > Decapoda > Palinuridae > Panulirus > Panulirus argus. Next base: position 9,174 of record JAYMFT010230675.1, read on the forward strand.
AAAAAGGAAAGAGGTAGATGTAAGGGTGGAAATGTTGATGTGAGAAATGAGGAAGGGGAGTTGCTGAATCAAAAGGAGGAAGTAGAAGGTGGATGGAAGGAGTATTCTGAAGAACTGATGAATGTGGAAGATGAGGCAGCAGTTGTTACATGCATGGTTGCGAGCGATGGAAGGAAGAGGATCAATAGGCAGGGATGTATAGCAAAACTGGAAGTAAAAAGGGCAATAATGAGGCTAAAGGTAGGAAAAGCACCTAGAGTAGATGAGATTATGGCTGAAATGCTGAAGTATGGAGTAGAAAGTGTGATAGAGTGGATGCATCTAATATGTAATTTAGCATGAAAACAGAAGGTTGTGCCTGAGGATTGAGTGAATGCTATTATTGTTTTTTTATTTAAAGGAAAGACATGAGAAGGTAGAGAGTTCCAAAGATTTGACATGTAAGGAAAGAAACAGGTATCAAAACGGCCTACCCTTGAGTTGCCGATGTCCACACAGTAATCATGTGATGCAGCAGCTTGCTGAATATTGTGTGGTCTAGCTAGTGGTGGGGGCACACAAGCAGCCAGCTCTCAAGAGCAAAAACCAAGCTAGTACCTATCGAAGAGGGAAAATGAACTAACATTGCAGTGTAGAGCAAGAGAGTCAAGTTTGGAATTTAATCTGGAGCATCTTATAAGTTGGACTGCTTTTGACTCAACGCTGTCAAGTAAGGATGCAGAGCTAGAAACAACCCCAGATGTGAGAATGTACTACATACAAGGACGAATCAATCCTTTGTATAAACAGAGCAACTGTTCAGAAGAAAAGAAGTTTCGACATCTAAACAGGACACCCAGTTTCTTAGTGGCAGACTTAGGTATTCCTGTAATGAAAGGTTTCCAAGAAAGAGTGGATGTTACAGTAATACCAAGTATGTTTATTGAATCAAGAGGTGGAATTACAGAACCGTAAAAAGGAGAGGCGAGACTTGTGAGGAGTTGTCAATAAAGGTGGGTAGTAACCGGGTCTTGGAGGCATTAAACATGACAAGATTTTATGTACACCACTGAAATATCCTATCCAAGTCTGAGTTTATTGAGGAAGTGAGGAAGCTGTGTCAAGTCGAGATGCAGATTGAGTGAGGGAAGAGGGAGCAGAATTGAAGGATGTGGATGAATGCAGTGTTGAGTCATCAGCTTGAGAGTGCATTGGATTATTTGTGGAGGAGAGGAAATCATTGAAAAAAATGGAGGAAAAAATGTAGGGGACAGGACAGAGCCTTGAGGTACACCACTGTTGATGGAGAAAAGGTGGAGGCTGATCCCTCAACAACCACAGGAAGCTAGATAAGAAGGAGCAAAGTGAGGGATGGAAGCCAAAAGAGGGAAGCATAAGAGATGAGACCTCAATGCCGCACCTTGTCAAAAGCCTTAGATATGTCAAGGGCAACTACACATGACTCCCCAAAATCTTTCAGGGATGATAACTGGACATTAGTAAGATAGGAAAGAATATCACCAGTGGATCTCGCCTTATGGAAGCCATACTGATGATCAGAGAGAAGGCTGTGATTTTCGAGGTGTTTAAATTAAGGATATGGGAGTTAGGGAGGGATTCGAAGGCTTTGGAAATGGTAGATGTCAAAGCAATAGGACAATAGATAGAGGGGTCAGAACGGTCACCCTTCTTAGGGATGGGACGTATCAGTGCATGCTTCCGAGGAGAAGGAAAAATTTTGGTATTTAAACAGAAATGGTACAGACGAGCAAGCACAGATGGAAGTTCAGAGGCACACTTTTTTGGTACATGGGGACGAATGCTATCAGGACCATAAGCAATGATCATGTCCAGAGAGTGAAGTGCTTTTTCGACACTGAAAAGATATTACAGGGAGGGGTGTAGGATTAGTAAGAGGAGCATCATGGGGTAAAGGAATGTTAGAATCATCCATGGTGGAGTTAGAGGAGAAAAAGGGAACCAAAGAGAGTTGCTTTCTCTGCATGAGAGACAGCTATAGTACCGTCAGAATGGAAAAGTGAAGAAAAGGCAGAGCAACAGAAGTTGTTGGATATGACAAGGAGAGGTTATCACACTTCCTTTGAATATAGGAACGCTTTGCCTCATGGATAATGTGCTTGCAATGATTATGGGCAGTGATAAAAGCTGAATGGGATCTGGAGGAAGGAGAGTTTTTCTAAGCCTGATGGGCCTGATCCCTTGCCAGAATGGCCTTAGAACAGGAATGGTTGAACCATGGATTGGATGAATAGGTCGTCTTGGAGGAATAGGGGATAAAAGCTTCCATTCCCACAAGAATAACTTCTATGCATTTGGTGGAGACAGAAGCATCACCACCTAAGAGACAGTAATTTATCCAAGGAAAGTCAGAAAAGAAGTTACATAAGTTATTCCAGTCAGCTTTGATGAGGTGCCAGAATTTACATTTAAAAGGGGCTGCTGAATGGGGAGGTGCCATAAGAATAGATACATTTATGAGAGTGTGATCAAATGAACCAATTAGGGGCAAGATTGTGTACTAGAGGTGAAAAATAAATCCAAAATATTGTGAGAGTGGTCACAGCAGCCAGAAATATGGGGAAGGTGGGAGATAATTTGCTCTAAATCATTGAGAATGGAGATCGTAAGGGTTTCAATCTCTCCACCATTCATATGAGAGGAACTTCAACAATTTCCTATGGTGAGTGTTGAAATCTCCGAAGTAGAGGATCTCGGCTTGTGGGTAAGAAAATGTCATACTCTCATGGGAGGAGTTTAGATAGTTGAAGAAAGATTTAAAGTGTATTAGTAGGGAGACAGACCTTGAGCCACATAACATCAATGTTTGGGAACTCAAGGCCCTTGAGGTGTGCAACAGGTGTGCTGATGTTGGAATAAGCACAAACACCACCTTTGAACTGGAATCATGAGTGGAATTTATAGTTAGGTATGAAAGAGGGACTAATGATAACATCATTAGACAACTGTGTCTCAGGGGAATAAATCTGTTAAGTATACTAGAATGAGTGTATGCAAGAATGTTGATTGATGGTGATGGAAGTGACTGAATGCAGAATGTGTGAGAAACAAAGGGGTTTTAGAAAAGGTAGGGAATGTGTGGATGAAATTTTTGTGGTAAAGATGACTATGGAAAGGTGTTTAGTGAAAGGCAAGAAGTTGTATGGAGCTTTATGGATTTGGAGAGAGCTTATAAAAGTCAATTGGAATGCCTTATGGGATGTGTTAAGGATACATAGGGTAGGGGAACAACTGTTGTATGGTGTGAGAGCCTTCTACAAAGGAGCAAAACATGTGTAAGAGTGGATGGAGAGTTGAGCAAAAGTCTTGGTATACATCACTTGGCTGTGTGATGTCACTGTGGCTTTTTAATATATTTATGAATGGAGTGATAAGAGAGATGAAAGCAAATCTAGGGTTAGGGATGCAGAGATGGAGTATTGCTGTGAGGCATGATGGTTAGTGGCAAGCCTGTTTGCGGATGATACTGTGTTGTTTGCTGAAAGTGAAGAAGAGTTGCAGAAGGTTGTAAGTGTGCTGTTTGATGTATGTAAGCATAGGTGATGGTAAATGTAAGTAAAAGTAAAGCAATGATGTTTGAATGGAAACAGAATGAATGTACAGATTTTGCAAAACCATGTAGAGTGAAAGAAGAATTCCTACTGAACTGTGTTTGGGAATTGGGGGGAGAAAGACTGGAAGAGGTGAGAAAATTTGAATATTTAGAAGCTGTCTAGGGTAAGTTTGGTGATTGGAATATTTAGAAGCTGTCTAGGGTAAGTTTGGTGACATGGAAAGAGAAATAAGGGAGAGACTAGTACATGGTAGAAGAGTCATTGGGCCCCTTAATAAAATAATGAAGCGTAGAAGTGTAAGTATGGCAGTGAAGAGAGGATTAATGGACAGCATAGGCCTCCCAACCCTGACCTGTGCAGCTAGACCATGGACATGGATTGTTGAGTCACAGAGGTCAGGAGTCCAGGCTGTGGAAATGATTCATTTGATTGGAGCATGTGGTATGATGAAATAGAATGAAGAAAGTATACCAGGGAATGCACAGGGAATGAATTGTGGAGTGGTAGAGTGTGTGAAACGTAATACTATTAGGTGTTTTGGGCAAGAGTATGCAAGAATGCAAGAGTAGGAGTTTACAAGGAGAGTGTATGATAGTACAGTTAAATTGGTTAGTGTGAGAGGAAAACCATCTGTGGCATAAGCAAATTGAGTGGAAGAATACTGAAGAGAGAGAAATGGTGTAAGGATGCGTGGAATGGTGTATGCGAGGGAGGCAGGTATGGACAGGGATAAATAGAAACTTTTGTCACGACCAGCTCCTTGATGGGCGTTCCCAGAGGGAATGGATATCAGAGATATTGATAGATAGATGATAGTCACTGTCGGAGGGGTTGGGATGACATCCTAGAAATTATGAGGTGGTCAGGCTGCATGGCTGGGCAGCTGGTGGGATGATGATGTCATCACAGGGTGGAGGCAGCAGACTGGATAGGTGTTGCAGAGTCAGTCACTGCCACAACTGCTGTTTTGGGTGGTTCACAAAGAGTGAGAGGCTTAAGACTCCTTGGAATGGGAGGGAGTTTGAAGGCTGCCCAAAACCCAGAAATCAAAGGAGGTTATCATTAACTTGTGTGACATTGCCCAGAGAAAATTAGTTTTCCATTCATCAAAATCAGTTTTTGGTCTTATTTCCATCACAAAAAAATCAAGAAAAGTATTGCAAACATAAATCTTCTATCACATTTGACTGGTTGGAATCTGTTTGGAGGGATTCAACACTGCATTAGTGTCTCTGTGCCAGTGCCCTGTTAAGGATGAGACACTAAAGGCTGAAAGGCAGCACTGGAGTTCATTAGCTATGGAGACTCTATTGCCATGGCTACCACCTTGAGAGAGTTCCAGGTGGCATTAGGTGTCAGAGATGTAGATATGTAGATAGACAGAAAGGATTCTTAAACTGGATGGTAGTGTCTCTTGGTGGAAGGATGAACAGTGTGAAAAAAGATGGTATGTTATTTGTCCCCCTTTCTCTGTAGGAAAACTTACATAAGCCCACATGTAAAGGTTTCAAAACCCAGGACTCTGAGCTCAGGATCGTATGAAGCAGTTTAGAAAGACATGAGGAATCAACCAGGAATTTTGGCAAAATTGAAGCAGTGTCTAGCTACAAGGCTGTTTGTCCCATTTTGGGGTTACTAGAATTAGCAAACCCTGAAAATAATGAATTCATTTTAGTGATCCTCATGATATGGGCAAATAACATGCCTCAGTCAAGACCATTTTGGGTGAAAAAAAATGAGATAAAATGAAAGTAAAAAATTAATCAGGGCTTGATAAGGGAAGAAGGTATCATGAATGCCAGTTCTTGAGTGGCTGGCGTGTACACAGAAAGTGTGGGAAGCAGTAGCTAAACACATGCCAATCTTGGAGGGGTAGAGAAACAAGCAGACTGTTCATGATAACAATGGCCAAAATGATACATACAGAATGGAGAGAGAACAAGAGTATTGCAGTGTACAAAAAGGGAAGGTTGAAGAGAGGTGATACCAGGAGAATTAATAATATAGAAGTCTTTTGGTTCCAGTCTAGTTAATTGAGAGTTCAGAGGTGAGTCTACCCCGATGTGTGAGCAGTATTTTGATATACTTGGGGATGAATAAAACCCCTGTAGATATGAAACAGCTACTCAGAGTGTAAATAATTGTGGCACCTGTACAGCACTCCCAGTTTGTGGAGAGCAGACATTGTGATGTTAATATATGGGGTTTCCAGGTCAAAGAGGAGGATATGGTTAAGCCCAACTTGTTTATATTATAATAGGGTTGAACTGTGGTGTTTAGAAATTGAACTGAAGGAAACAAGTGATTCTTAGAAAGAGATATTGGAAGAATTTACATTTAAGCACTATTAAATTTTATATGGTTGCAGCTTAGTTTGTAAAGAACTTTTCTCAGCAGAGTTGTTGAAGGAAAAGGGTAAATTTAGTTCCAAGAATTCCAACCAAGGTCAAAATATTGATTCCAACTGCCTCTGTTTTGAAAATGTGGGAGACCTATGTTGGCAGTGATGCATTATCCTTGGTTTCAAAACGATCCACCTTGGGAGTCACTCCAAAGGACAGAATTCAGTTGCAAAGGCATTTATTCCTATAGACAGTTGCAATGCCAAGGTCTTTGATCTTGACGAGGTGTTCGCCACGACATTGCAAACCTCTTGAAGGGCTTATAACAATGCCAGAGAAAGAAGTCATTCTATAAATTCCAAGAAGGGATCAGAATCTTTGCATCAGCCATTGTTAGTTTATACCATACTGGCAGGTTTATTTTGTATATATTGCTTGAATGCACACTTGCCCCTGAAACCTGCAATCATTTCATCAACAGTAGTACATTGTGAAGGAGAACTGTTCACAGAATGGTTTTTAGAACATTTTCCAAAAACACTGTTGGGGGCTAGAAAAGTGAGGCCTGGGGATTTGTGTAACTGTCACCATCAGTATGATATGGGACTCCAATAAAGCCCTACCTTTCATATAATTCCCACACTTGGTGCCCATACACTCAACCCTCTATTAAAAGAGGAAAGAAAAACCCAACCTACCAGCAAAAAAACATATTAAAGATTGAGAGAGAGGAAGCATAGAACAAAGCACAGATAAATTACTGCCATACTGGTATAAGATGAGGAAATGATTTATTAAGCTCAGTAAATTCAGATATTTATCTCACCCAAATTTAACAAAGAATACTGTTCTTATAATGGGCCAAACATATATATGAAAGGAAAAGAAAAGTATAAGGATCCACAAAAGAGGAGGAAATGGGAGGGAGAGGAAACTGTAGCTGACAGCAGATAACTTAATTGAATTCTGAGGCATAAAGGTGGCTCCATCTGCCATTCATGACAGACTGCTGATGTCACAACTAGTGGTATTGCAGATTGGTTGGGGTGGACCCATCAATACACAAGCATCCATCACCACCAGAAAAGATGGTGAAGGTTGGAGAACACTGTATGATCCCACCTTAAAGGTAGAGGGATAGAGGATTCTGACCCATATGATCCACAACATTAGCTCACTGTTCATGGGACAGACCAGCTGAGGAGAGATATAATGCAGATTTAAAATGTGTTTGGCTTTACAGTTTATTAACATTAAGTGCATATAGACTTTTAAGGAAAGAGAAAACTGTAAACAGCAACAAAGAATTCTAATAAATCAGACAGAAAATATATTGGGCACCAAGAAAGGCAGTACAAGGAAAATGCATGGCATTGAAATAGATTATTAAAAGCATGTCAAATTTTTTTTTCTTTATTGCATAAATTCTTCTGCCTTAGTGAGGTAGCAGTTGGAACAACCTGATACAGCCTCATTGGCATGCATCCACTCTCTAGCTGTCATGAATGATGGACTGATACCAAGAGTCTATCATCCACAGCAAAGCCTCACCAACTGTTCTATGGTTTAACATGACCATGTCATATGCTGTAGTTCAGCTTACTGATAGCATGTCATCTACATATACCACATTGGTCCAATTCATTCTCTCCCTTACATGCCTCTCACCTTCTTGAATGTTCAGGCACTGATAATTCCATCATTTTGTTTACTTTTTGATGTACCCTTCTCACTCACTCACTCCTCTTTTTTTGACCCATAGATCTTGTTGGTCACTCTTTTTCTATTTATCTATCTGTATCTCTGATGCCTGTTCCAATTGGAACTCCCTCAAAGGGTTGGCCACGGCAACAGAATCTCCATAACTAAGAACTCCAATGCCGCTTTTTAGCCTTTGTTGCCCCATCCTTAACAGGCCACTGGCAGAGGGCAAGTCTATCACAGTGTTTGCTGAGGCTCTTACCTCTTTTTATGCTCATTTTCTTCATATGTCTTCACCATTTCAGCATACCTTGGTCAGTTTTCTCAGTCAAACTGCATTAACCATCACAACTCCCTTGCACTGTCTTTCCATACCTGAATAACCCACTTCACATTACATATTGTCCTCTGGCAATGCATTTCCAATGTGTCCATGTTCACCCCTTCCTTTATTTTGTGTTTAACCAAAAACACATCTATACAACATTGTAGGGACTACTGTACCTTCATATATACTTATCTTTGCCCTAACAGACCTTAATCTCTCCTTCTCCATGCCTCAAAATGCATTCCAGACCCCTCTCCCACTCTGTGACTCACTTTAGCCCTTATGGTCCCATCCACTGCTAAATCTGCATCCAGGTACCTAAGCATTCCACGCTTACATTAAACACAAACATAACAAAATCTCTCATAACTAAATTCTTTTGAATTTCTTGAATATTGATGCTTTGAAAGTAATTTAGAAATGTGTTTTTTCAAATTTTGTTTAATAATTAATTTGTTTTCACTTGAATAAGATTGTGTTTTCTTTGTAGTAAGTATACCTCAGGGGTGTGGGTGCCCTTGCCTTTTACCAACCAATGGGTTAAGGTTAGGGACTTTTATTTTAAACTGATTTGTGTTTGAAATAGGAAAATGAAGCACATTTTTAAGTGTGGAAGTTGATGATCCACCTTAACTCTCCGGACATGGGTTGACGATGTGAACAATAAAGGGGGTTGGGAAGGTTAGTAACATTACAGAGGCTGTGTGAGCCTAATCCACCTTATTGAATTGGGAATGGAGTGATGATGATGATGGATAGGAGGACAGATAGACTCCTGCAAAGGTACTTGTCTTTCAGTAATAATACAGAGAGTAATATTTTGTGAATTATCAATTTCCAAAACAAGCAAGAGAAAGAAAGAGCCATGCAAGGATGATTCAGGCTCAGGCTTGGTGTCTGAGAAGGAGGGAGAGACAGTTGTATGTTTAAAGAGAGGAACCAGGATGCTCTGGCTCTGAGTGAAACTAAGCTTAAGTAGAGGGGGTAGGAATGGTTTGTTAATATTCAAGGGGTAAAGTTTAGGCCTACTGTAAGGATAAGAGCAAAGGAAGGGTTGGCACTTTTGATGGAGGAACTGTGGAAATGTGTTGAAGAGTGTAAAGAGGTGAGCTCAAGACTGGTGTGGGTGAGAATGAAAATAGAGTACAAGAGGTGGGTGACTGTCAGTGTCAACACACATGGTAACATGAGAAATGAAGAAAGAGGTCTTTTGGGAATAGATGAGTGAGTGCTTTGGCAGTTTTGAGGGTATAATTGGTGTCATGTGGTAGCAAGGTTGAATGAGAATGAGAATTATCTTGTTTATTTGTATGCTGAAAAAGGACTGGTGATTGGGAATACTTTATTTAGAAAAAGGTGGATATATAAGTATACATGAATGAGTGAGGATTGGGGCCAATGGATAATTATTGGATTGTATGCAAGTTGACAAGCTTGCAAAGGAGAGGTTTCTTGATGTGAATGCGTTGCTGGAGGCAACTGTGAAAGTTTGTTGTGGCTTTAGGAAAAGATAAAATGAAATGAGTGGGAAGAAGGTGGTAAAAGAGTGTGAACTTAGTAAAAGAGACTTGTTTACAGGAATACCAAGGGATATTGAGAAAGGAGTGGCATAAAGTGAAAGTAAATGAAACAAAGGGAGCGGTCAAGGAATAGAAGTTTTTAGGAAATCACTTCTTGTATGTGTAGATGAAATGTACAGTATGCACAAGGTGGTGTGCAGGCACATCAGAAAGTATAATAAGTGGTGGGATGAGGAAGTTAATTTGGTAGTTAAAGAGAATGTCTATTAAGAAAGAGTGTGAGTGGTTAGGAAGTGTACAAGAGAAAGTGGCAGGATGTCCAAAGGAAGATGCAAAAACCGAAAAATAGGGCAAATGAGAGATGGGGTGAGAGGGTATTGGTAAACTTCAGGGATAATAAGAAATTTTTTGAAAAAAGTAAATAGTGTGAGGGAACAAGAGAACAATCGTTAGCATCAGTGAGGAGTGCAGATGGAAAAATGATTATAGGCAAAGAAGAGTTTAAAAAGAGTTGGGATGAGTATTTTGAAGGACTTTTGAATGTGTTAGATGATATGGGTGGTGGATATGGGGCGTCTGGGACAAGGTGGTATGCAGAGTAAGAGATTTCATGGCAAATGGTTTAATGAAAATAAAGGAAGTGGTGAAAGCTTTGCATAAGATCAAGTGTGACAGAGCAGTAGTAGTGGATGAGATGGCAATTGAGTTTCTCAGTTTGACACTGTTATTGACTGATCAGTCAGATTTTTTCAGTGTATGTATGGCACAAGGTTTGGTGTATGAGGACTGGCAGAATATCAGTGTACTGCTATCAAATAAGTGTAAGGGGAAAGAAATTCATGTTTAGATTACAGAGATGTAAGTCTGTTAATTACTGGTATATCTGGTAAGGTGTATGGGAAAGTGCTTATGGAATGGATTGTAACATGCACAGAGTATCAAATTAGGTAGGAGTATTGTGGTTTTAGGAATGGTGAAAGATTTGTAGACCAGGTGTTTGCAGTGAAAAATTCGTGTGAGAAGTACTTTGATAAAGAAAAGGATTTATGTTTGACATTTATGAATCTGGAGGAAGCATATGATAGGGTTGACAGAGATTCCTTATGGAAGTATAAGAATATATGATGTGGAAAAGAGCTACTAGATATAGCAAGAGTTTTTATTGGGGAAGTAAGGCATATGTGTGAGGAGGAGAGGAGAATGAGTAGTTCAAGTGAAGATGTGTCTACATCAAGGGTGTGCAATGCCAATATGGCTGTTTGATATATTCCTGGATGAGGTTTTGAGGCAGGTGAAGGCATTGGTCTTGGAGATATGAATGGGTCTTCAATATTCTTAGGATGGGAAAGCCTAGGTGGTCAGTTACTGTTTGGAGATATGATGGCTCTGATGGCAGACTCAAGAGAGAAACTCTTAGTCATAGTTTGGGAGTGTGTGAGAGAGAAGTTAAGAGTTAATGAGAGGAAATTTAGAAATAAAGTGTAATAGGGAGAAAGACAGGATGGGTTCACTATGAGTTTGAAGGAAAGAACCTTGAGAAAGTAGAGTGCTGGAGGTACCTGAGAGTGGATGTGGCAGTATCGAGAAGGAACTGTGGGAGCGAGCTGAAGTGAGTCATAGGGTGGAGAGGGAGCAGAGATCCTGGGTGCATTGAAGAGTATGTGGAAGATGAGGTAATTACCCATATGTAATTACCTTTTTATACTGTATAGGGGGGAAGTTTTACACTTGTAAGCCCCCATCTCTTCAACCCTTTCTGTAACCATACAACCTCTTAAATATATGTATGCTGTCTGCATTAACCATGCCCTCAGTCAATCTATTCCCTTCATCCACACTATTATATTATAAAGATATTTCTTTACATCCTTATTTACAAGTATCTTACTTAATTTCATATTATGTCCTCTGTTTGCTCTATCCCATCATCTCTCAAAGTTTTCAAAGAACTGTCCTCTTTCCTCTTTCTTGATCTCTTTTGAAAACTTAAAAGTAGTGATCAAGTCAACCCTCAGTCTTTTTTCGTCCAAGGTGGTAAATTTAAAGCCCCCAGCCTTTCCGTCTAGCTTAGCGATCTTAATTCTAGTGCCATGTTTGTTGCCCTCTTCTGGACCTTCTCTGTTTGATTTTTGTGCTTCTGACCAAACCTGAGAAGTATACTCTAGTTTTAGCCTTATGATGGATATGAATAACTTTGTAAATATTTCTTTGTCCATATTGTACAGGACTTGAAAGCTGTGCTGATATTTGCCAGCAGACAGTTTGCCTCCTTCACTATTCTCGTAATATCAGACTCTTGCGACAGATTAGGGATGATGCCTATGCCCAAGTCCTCACGCAGAGAATCCTGTAGCTTATTTTCTTTTAGGCAACAATCACACTGAGATCATCTTTTGCTATGCCCCATCCTCGTTACTTTACATTTGCCCAAGTTGAATGTTTCGGACCAACCTTGGAGTCCATTTAGGTCCCCTTGTAAACTGATACAATCCTCCTTGCTTTTCACTTTCCTCGTGACCTTTGCCTCATCTGCAAGCATATTCAGGTAAGATTCCATACCTTCAGGTAGGTCATTAATAGATCAAGAAGAGTAATGGTTCCAGAACCAAACACTATGGCGATTCGCTTCTCTGATGTGTCCTTTGTTCCCTCCCATTGAGATAATCCTCTATCTGTTGTAGGAGTTTCCTTTTTACTCCTGTTTGGTGATCCAGTTTCTTAATCAGCCTCACATGTAACAGGGTCAAATGCCTTGTGGCAGTCCAGATAGAGACAGTCCGTCCAGTTTCCTTTTGTCTAGGACTGAGCTCACTCTTACAAAAAACTCTTAGAGGATGATTACACATGACCTCTTTTCTCTAAAATCATGCTGTATCTCACGAAATTTCTCCTCTATAGAAAGTCATCCACTTGCTTTTTGATAATCTTTTCCAGAACCTTACACAGTACACACATTAGTGAGACTGTTTCTGGTCTCCTTTCTTTTTATAGGTAAGACGTTTGCCCTTTTCCATTCCTTTAGCACTATGCCTCTCTCCAATGACATCTTGAACAGTAATTTAAGTAGTTTATATAGCATATCTGCACACTTAGCAGTTATGGTGAAATTTCATTAGGACCTTGAGCCTTGTATGGGTCAAGTCCTTTTAGTATTCTGTTAACATCTTTTCTAGATCTATTAATGATTTCCAAGACCTCCTCCCATTCCATCTTACTGGTGTTGGGGTTATAGTGTCTTCCTTTGTGAAAAGACTTTTCAACTTGTTATTCACTTCATCACATGTCCTTACATCAGTCCTCTGCAATTATTAAACCATTCTTTCCTCTTTCTTACAGTTCTCTCTCTATTTCAGGGTTGAGGTATACTTGCTTCTACTCCATATAAATTTCAGACAACCTCTCAACATATAGCCTTGGTTCATGTCTGCTGAGTTCTATTTCCCAAACAAAGTTACCACAGAAATGATTGAGATTTCTTTAGTTCCCACTATAATGTTTCCTTTATATTTTGTATCTCACCTCTGCTCTTTTAATGTCCTCCTTTACTTTATATTAAAACTTAAGCATTATATGATATTTTGCAACTGGTGAATTGTATATAATGTTCTCTGTGACATGTTAGTATAGGATATTTTCCTGTATAGTTTCTGAAAACTTGTGGCTCCATGACTCACTGTCACCATGAGAATCCAAAGTCCCCCAGTCTGTCTCCTTAGAACTGAAATCTTTCATTATCTGTATGTTGCCATCTCTAAGAAGTGTGTTCCACTGCTTCATGTACCATCCTGATTATTCATTTTCTATTATCGTTCAATATTTGTTCCAGTTCATTGCAATTCTTTCATTGTCTGTTAAGACAAGATGGGGATGTTTAAAGCTTTAAGTGTTCCATTGATATTGAGTGGATGTGAGTCTTGGGCCCTGAATGAAAAAGAATCTAAAATGGTGGATTTATTGGAAATGAAATGCCTTAGAATAACATGTGGGGTGAGGAGGATCGATCTTGTAAAGAAAGGCATTGTAAGAATTATGTGTGGTGGTACACACAGTCTGATTATGGGAGGTGTTGTGGTTGTACTGAAAAGGTTTGGATTTATGAATAATATGAACAAAAAACTGACAAAGATGATCTAAGTGTAGTAGAAATGGAGAGAGTAAGAGACAGAGGAAGACCAAGCCGGAGATGGAAGAATGTAGTTAAAGAGGCTTTTAGGAACTGGGGTCTGAACATTTAAGAGGATGAGAGGCAGTTATGGGATGAAACAGTTTAGAGCAGTTTGGTGTTTGGGGGGCTATAGGGTAAACTAGGGTGTTTGAAGTAATCAGGGGAAGTCATGCGATTGGCCTGTGGGGCTTGGCTGTTTATGGTGGACTATGGTTTCAGGGCATTGTACATAACAGCTTAGAGAAAGGATGTGAGCAGATGAGGACGTTGTTTTGTCTTTTACAAGGGCTACCTTATGAAAAGAGGAATAAGTGAACAAGTATGAAAAGAAATAGTTGAAGGAAGTTTGTTAGCTTATGCTGCAGCTCATGATGCTCTTATTATTTTCTGTACTGTAAGCATTCATGTATGTGAAAGACATTCTGTCTGAAAAATTCTTTGCAGTTGTTTGCATTTTTGTTTCTTTGTCCTGTGATACTCTAAGATATAGAAGCTTTTGCTAATTTGTTTGGGAAAGAGTCTACTTGTGATCACCCTGCTTTAAATGTGCAATTGGTACTGAAAGCATTAATAGATGTAGGTACACATTACAGAGAACTGTATTTCCTTATTATATACAGCATAGTGCTAAAATGTCTTTTTCTTTTTCTTAAATAAGATTCTATTCCTTTCCAGTTTTCAAGAAACAATGTTTCGTATGGTCTGCAAGAGTTATGATGAAGAATCTTATAGTGATGCCCAGAAAACCTTCAGAGCTGCATGTAAAGAGCTGAACCTGAAGGAACCATCTGTGAGTATCTTATTTTATTTCTTTGCAGGGTCTGTCTGTTCTACAAGCTGTGAGAGATTCTTGAAGATCCATGGGTTTTAGAAACCTCAAACCCTCCACCTTCTGGTGAGGTTTATGCCTCTCACCCCTCACTGACCATCTTTCACTAATTATGCTCTTCAGCTCAACCAGGATCTCCCCTGTCATTGAGTAACTTCCATTTGATGCTGATAGCATTTTCCTGCCAGTTGACTCACTGGTTACATATGTTGATTCTTAATTCTCTGGCTTCCTGGACATATTGGATCATTTGCTTACCTTCCTTTTTGTTCAACTTCTTCCACCATACCAATGATAATATTCCTGCAATAATTTGCTGAGGGTGTAGTGTATATACTTACTTCCTGCCCTAGGAACCCCTTTTATGGAGCTCCCAAAATGCACAGGAGGTTGGCCTCATCCTCCAGACGACTCAAGAAGTGTGGTTATGTTGTGTGTTTGTCTGAGTATGTAGAGAATTAATTTTCAAATGTGTTTGTCAGAGTATGTAGAGAATTAATTTTCAAAATTTTGTACTATTATGATATTATGTATGTCAAGTGTGAACATTTTCTATGCTAGTGACTATTCCCCCCTTCCTCCTTTTATTTTCATTGTTCATCTAACTAGTTGACTTTTGACAGGCCATTTAGCTGACAAGAAGAGTTCATACTTAGAAAGGTAGTTTTTCTGTTTCATATAGACTGTTTTTCTCACAGGGTAAGAAAAGTTAGGAGCATCTTGTAGACAAAGATCACCTCACCCCTAAAAGTCATGGTGGGTGTGTTGGAATCAATTTGCCTATAAACCTAGCAGTCATACCCCTTGACCATTTTATTTCTCATTGAGACATTGGGGGACCAAACCCTTCCTGTTGGACAGGAACAATCTTTCCCCCTAAAAGAGCCAAGCTTTTGCATAATGTAAAGAAAGAGTAGCTTGTTTTCTCAGGGCATCCCTTGTAGAGTTTCTGCACTTCACTTTCTTCTTTGTGTTTATGGGGATCATCTCATGAGCCCATCTAGCAATTAAGATATAGCTTGCCTTATGTTTTCGACTTAGATTCTGCATAGGAGTACCCAATATCGTCTCACCTTTTTGCTTTACTCTTTTCCTGCTACCTATCAGGCAGCTGACAGTAATGCACCCTGATTTCCTGGTGGAGTGTATGGGTTTTGTTTAACAAGACTCATTTATTTAATAGGGGTATAAGAATACTTCCCCCGTATTTCCTGCATGTCATAGAAGGCGACTAAAAGGGGCGGGAGCGGGGGGGCTGGAAACACTCCCCTTCTTGTATTTCAATTTCTAAAAAGGGAAACAGAAGAAGGAGCCAGGCAGGGAGTGCTCATCCTCCTCGAA
>JAYMFT010230676.1:0-11200 GCA_038088735.1 Panulirus argus
CTCTCTCTCTCTCTCTCTCTCTCTCTCTCTCTCTCTCTCTCTCTCTCTCTCTCACACACACACACACACACACATAATTATTATTATGTAGCCCCAGGACTCTCCTTTGTAGGGAGCTCCTGCAGCTTCGAGACTGCAAAAGTGTTCGCTTCTAACACCTTCTTTCTTCGGCTTTTCTGTTTCCTTTCGTCCTCTGTTGCGTAGTTTCCCCTCCAGTCGTTCCACCGCGGTGGGTCACCGATGGAGCAACTTCATCCATTCGTTCTGTGGCCAGTTTTGTCCCTCAGGGATCTGTCCTATCGCCCATCCTCTCTCTCCTTTACGTAGATGACCTCTCTTCAACCTCTAACTCCTTATTTGCTCACACGCCGATGATTCCGTAACACAGACTTTAACTCACTACCTTGCCCTTCTCATTCAAACATTTGTTCTTTTTCCCCCAGTGGACATACTTCCTCGTTAGTCTGATATGTTCAGCATCTCAGATTGAGGAAGCAGAAGCCCCTTTATATTCAACAGTTGCAAAAACGCGATTTCTATCAACATATCTTTCTAGATCTTACTCGTTTCCTTCTAATAATTTCCCAAACAATATAACTTAACTCAGCAGTGACATAAACATGTTCCTCATAACCATATCCCCCTTTCTATCTCAGAAACCCCATAAGAAAATCTGCTTCGTAAAGGAGAGGATATTGTAAAGATGTGAAAATCACTTTTCCTGTGAACAGTTATTCCGTATTCACCTCAGGATGAAGCACTGTTCGTATCATCTGAGGTAACTATTTCTTCCTCCTCTCTCTTAATCCATTTTTTACACCGTGACGCAGTTACCGTCTTCAGGTTCTACAGGTATTACTTCGGCCACTCTCGTGAAGTACCTTCGTTCGACTTATTGACTTCGGCTGATACCCACGGCACGCCAGATCCCATGTGTTTTTCCGTTGTAAAGAGGATTGACCATTATGATAACCTCCGTCTGTGCTTTCTCAGCGAAGCTGTGGAAATCTCCTTCTTCTTTTGTGATTCCATCTCTCAGTAACCTTTCCATTTTAAAGATAAGGTATGCAGACATCTGAGGAGCCCAAGATAATGTCTGTATTCTTCTCCTCATTCTCATTATTTTTCCGTTCTCCTGAGAACGGCCGTGACTTGGACATGCTGAATTTCAAGCGATAAGTCCCCTAACCTTTTTTTTACCGGGCGAGTTACGGGTCCCATATGTGTACCTTATACTGTGAGACCACTACGTATGGTGGGCTGAACAACGTCTCTCGATCTTCTGCACAGACTCGTATGTCATCGATCGGTCATCTTAAGCGAGTGTTAAGGTTAGTGGCGGACAGGAAAGAGACGGAGATGGAGACGGATGAGGGAGGTATTGGACGAGAGAAAGAGAGAGAGAAAGAGAGAGACTCCTTGTATTATGGAGAGAGAGAGAGACACTCCTTGTATTAAGGAGAAAGACCCCTTATACTAAGGCCAAAGTAGTGTGCACGAGATAAGGGAGAGGACAGGGAGTTGTAGAGACACTGTGACAGGGAAAACTGTTTACAACAGTCCCTCCTAACAGTAGAAAGGCCACTCGTCCATGTCCCTAAGACATGATTATACACCTTCAGGGATGTTCCGGTTGTGCTGTGACATTGTCTTGACTTGGTGTGTGTGTGTGTGTGTGTGTGTGTGTGTTTGTAATTACTACATATGATTTCTAATTATGTAATACGAAGCGAATTTTACACTCGTGTGTGTGTGTGTGTGTGTGTGTTTGTGTGTAGCTATCAGTTTGTCCTGTAAGGGGAGGGGGTTCTTGAACTTTCTTGAACTTTCTTGACTATCGTAAAACTTTTTAAACTTCCGTGAAACGTCAGCATTCATAGTTACGTTTCTGAAATTATCCCGTTCTTCCACCACTCTCATCCTATTAAAGCGCTTCTCTACATCTTTTCCAGCAAATTTCTCGTTTTATATCTTGCTATATCGTCTGATTGTTGTCTTCATATTGCTGGAAGAACCCTTGCCTGCTGGCGTCATCAAATTAGTTTAAAAAGTTCAGACTCTGTAATCAAGTCACCCCGTACCCTTCTCTCTCCCAGGGTGGAAAAATTTATAGTTCCCTAACCTCTTACTGTAAGTGAACTCCCTTAATTCTGGAGCCATCTGTGTAGCCTTCCTGTGGACCTCTTATCTAATAGCTCTTTGTGCTTCTTTCTGCGCGGTAACCAAACTTGAGAAGCCTATCCTAGTTGCTCGTCTAAAACAGGGTGTGAACAGTTTGCGATTCTAATATTTGCCATCAGGCAATTTGTCTCCTTTACTTAAGGTGGAGTCATCTGGTGACACTTTAAGTACAACTTCGGCGTCTCAAGTCCCTCCTACTTGTAGATACCTGGTAGATGACAGTATTCGTATGGAAGCCTTGTATCACTGTGTCTTATCCTGAACATTCCTGAGGCAGTAGCTGAACTGGTCCGCCCTGTCGTCTCTTTTGATGTCTCCCGTTTTCTACATTCTATTTTTTTTCTCTCTCTCTCTGTCTCCTTTCTTCGATCTGTCACCTCTGCTGAATACCCTACTGTTTGCCTGCAAGTTTCCCTAGCCTGCTCTAGTGCCTGCATAAGGTACATAAGTAATACTAAACGCAATTATTTCTGGTGCTCATATGACGTCTTGACTATGTATACACCAGTACTCTTTATTTCTGTTACCTTTAAAAACTGCATTTGACACGTCTTTATCTTGTAGTAGTCTCTTGATCAGCCTTTCTTCCTTCACTGCTTCCTTCAACAGCGCCTAACGTCTGTCAACCTCCCGTTTCGATGCAACCCATTTGTCAGGTACTTCCTGCCGCGTTGATACGTTATGTTCCATGTCTGGTTTTCACCTGAAATATCTTTTTTTTCGTCAACACACAATGATCTTGAATATGTTTCACTGTTTCGAACCACCAGTTTTGCAAACCACAGTCTTCCCTGATCCCTCCGTCTCTGACAGCGCTTATATAACTCTGTATCTTCAATTAATGATTTCTCAAGGACTTTTATTTCAATGACCCCACGTCTCTGTGCCACTGCATTAGTCATTACCTTCACCTATCTGCTCGTCAGGCCCAGAACTTGGTTGGCGTGTGTTTCCTCCCCTTCTGTTATCACCAGTCTCTTACCTCTGTGTTATGGGCATTTCCTTTTGCTGTTTTATATCAAGGATGTTCAGAGAAGACCCCCCGACCATTTTGCCGAAGATTTCCATTCAGTGCGCCTTATTTCCTCTGGCTACATCTCATCTAAGACCCTTCAGTTGTCCTAAATATTTTATTGATTATACTGTAACTCAACTCTGAATTCTGGTATCATCTTTATTGCTGTCTTCTTGAACGTTTATTATTAGATGCTTGTGTTTCTTCAGGTGCGGCGACTGAAGCTGAAAACCAAATAGTCTTGACCATATGTAGGATGTGAACAGTTTGCACTTAAATGATATTCTGGTATTCGCTAGCAGACAGATGGTCTCTTCAATTATTCCTCTAAGGTTGGACTCTGGCGACTGGTTAGGGACAGTGTCGACTCCCAAAGCCTTTCTCAGACATTACTTCGCGCGCTAGTGTGTGTGTGTGTGTGTGTGTGTGTGTGTGTGTGTGTGCGTGTGTGTGTGTGTGTGTCAGGTGCAGCAATTCATTATCCCACACAAAGTGCCATCATTCTAGACGAAAAAGATAGCGGCTCGCGGTCTGATTACGTATCTTTATCGGGTCAGCCGGTTATTGGGAGGGATACCTCGGACAACGCTAAACAGGTTACCAAGCCCCGAAGTTCAGATGGTTGCGACTGTCATTTCCAAGAGAAATGATGCCACTCCCGTGTCACTTACCGACCATTATTACTGTCCTCTGTGCTGAAACAAAGCCAAAAAAAAAAAAGGAAGACTTCCTTTCTATAAATCCATTGAGTTCCCGAAACTATAAGAAATATGAGTGTTGGAAACGATCCGAACAAAGAACAGTGCTTTACGAAATGATATGTTGGAAGGTCTAACTTGGAACCTTTTGGAAAGACAACCTTTCCAACGCCGTCCCAAAAAACCATGAATTATTTTTCGTCTTTCCTCATTATTTTTCTATCCCTTTGTCCCTTTTTTGAAATGTCTCGTTCAAGGTCTAGCCTCGTTAAGAACCTGTTAGCGGCAGGAATCTTCAGCGTCATATGAAAGAATAAAAGTTGATTTTCAAAGACATTAATTTGATTGGGATATTAATCACTTCCTATGAGAGTCTAATGTTCTGGAGAGATATTGATGCTCCTCGCGTTTTGATCTCGACCAGGCTTTACAATGGTTACGGACGTGGAACGTAAGAAACCTCTGATGACTCGTCTGGCCTCGTTATCGACCAGTAGGTCGACCATTTAGCTCAAGAAAAAAAAATCCAATTCACATGAACAATTCTATAAAAAACATAAGTGAACGCTACAGATAACCAGAAATATTTAAACCGTTAGATTAATTGAAGGTGTATTACCATGCACTTTACATGCTGGACGCGACTGGCTTGCTGCTTCCCATTGTTTCCATGTGAAGACCGGCCATTCGAGGATTGGTCGTTCTGACACATCCGTTTTCTCTCGAACGGTTAAGCAGTGGCATTGTCTTCCTTCTTTTTCTTTCCGTTTTCGTGTAACCTCTCTTCCATCAATAAACTTTCTTTTTTTATTTCTCTCATTCGCTCGAGTTGGCCGGGGTATGTTTTACACACACACACACACACACACACACACACATGAAAAAAGAAAACGGAAAACTGAAAAGGAAAACTTTCTCGGTTCCAGTTTTATTTAATGATATACTCAAAAAGATTATAAAAAATCTTGTGAATTTTTTTGCGGTTTGTCCTTTTTTTTTTTTTTTTGCATTTTATACGTATTTCTGGCGGTGTTACTTCTCTGTGGCATATACAGACGCATATGCAAACGGCACTGTAACATACCTTGAGAGAAACTAGTAATAAAAGCATTTGGAAATACCATCATCAGCAAATTCGTGGCGGGAATAATGGCCAATATGGGGGCGAGACTGATGTGGGAGGACGACACATCAGACAAGTGAGATGACGACGTAACAACGAAGGAGGTCGCGACGTAACGAGAGTGATGCCGACTGACAGGGAAGGTTATCTCGTCACAGTCACCAGGGAACACTTGTCTTCCTCGTGGCTGACGGGGTGGGGGAGGTGGGTGAGGCGGACCGTGCTGGTGACTTGTCTGGACTGGACGGTTGGTGAGTAAACTCTACACTGGAGGCTGTGGTGATAGGAGTCGTTCCTTGGTGTGGTGTGGTGATGGGTGGTGCACGTGGGCGGTGGTGTGGTAAGCGCGTGGTGCTCCTGCGCGGTATAGGCATGGCGATGATGAGTAGTGTCTCTCAAGGTGGCGTGGTGTTGGTGTTCATGGGTGACGTTCCTTGGGGGTGGTGTGTTGATGGATGGTGCTCCTGGAGGAGGTGGTACGGTGTGTGGTTGCGGTGGATGAATGGGATTGTACGGGATGGGTGCAGTGATGGGTGGTGCCATCCCTAGAAGTGGTTGTGGTGTGGACGGAGGAGCCCTTAGAGGTGGTACGGTACAGACATGACTGGTGGCAGTACTGCCGTAGGCACGGCAGTGGAACATGACTGTAGTGGGTTCTCCTGAGGGTGGTTCAGTATGGTGCTTCCAGGGGTGTGTGTGCGACGCATTGTGGTAGTCAGAGGTGCCCCTGGAGGCAGCATCCTATAGGAGTTGTCGGTGGTGTTGGTTCCGCTGGATTTGGTGCGGTGTGGGCGTGGTGAAAGGGTGCTACTTCTGGAGGTGTGGGCGTGGTGGTGGAGGCTGGTGGAGGTGTGGGCGCGACACTGAATATGCCGGGAAAATCACACCACATCGTGTTGACATTCTAAAGGTCGTCGGCGGCAGAGGTCACATCTGGCTGCTACCTTTCCTCCCGCTCCCCATCCTCCCCGGCGCTGTACTCCCCCATCCCCCCCTGGCTATCGGAGCTCCCCACTCCCATCATCCCTGCAGCCCACGTCTGTAACCTGACTCTGCCGTCCATACATCAAGCTCCTGACTTATCCCGTACTGTGCTTGTGTCTCCGTACTGTACAGATGGGGGGGGGGGTCCTCATATCTCTGTAACATGCATTTCACGTACGTATCATTGTATATACTCTTGCATTCCAGTTGGTCGAGTGCCGGTAATATTTTGTCCGGGCCATAGCTATATGGGCCGGTAAATAATGGGTGTAAACTTATCAATAAACATCCCCTTAACTATACTCACCACATCCCATGAACCATACTCCCCACATCCCATGAAATATACTCCCCTACACCTCAGTCACATCCTCTGCGCTGCCCCTCTGTCCTTTTTGGCTATCCATACACTAACTTCGTCTATCCGTTCTACAGTTCACCGTTATCCGATCATTTGATGTTGGTGGATATCCTTCTCCTTACTCACCCACCCATCTCTCTTCCCGTCCTGTTCATCTACCTGATCATCTTCTCACTCATCACTCTCTTCTCTCCCATCCAGTGCGTCCAATCCTTCCCTCCTGGCTTGAGAAGAGACCACCAGACACTTTTTGGTCGCTAACCCTCACAAGATCACAGCAGCAGCCTAGTAGTTATGTGGTAACCGCAACTCACTTTCTCTGGCAAATACTTCCCAGTAGATAGATGCCCAAAAATGATGTCATGGTCGACCTGAGGCCTCACTCGACCCTACTGACCACTTCATTACGTAAGAAAAAAAAAATAACAGAAGTACTATGAAGGGCTTATTGACAGAAGTTACTCACCGAATAACTTCCTAATACAAACATATCTATCATTACGTACGAGCTAGTCCGACATACGGCACGGGAGACCCCATTCAACATGAACAGTAATGAAGACTTGGCATGGGGCGCTGCACAGTGGAGCGTAGGCACTTTACAATAGGACAGGTTCGAGTCACTTTGTCCGGGAAGTTGAGCTGTGTGAGTAGCTACGCTGGTGGTGGTGGTGGTTGTGGTAAGTGGTGGTAGTGCGGAGGCTGTAGCATAGCCATGTTTCACACACACCGTCCTGCCCACGGACGGTTCCCCCAGCCTTGCTGGGCCAGGACGCGTTGTGACACCCACCCGCCAGGACAGCTGCGGTGTTCAGGTCTTTAATACGTCTGAAAAATAATCGATCGTACGTTCCGCAACATGATGCTTGTTTTTACGTTTTATATCAAGCGAAGAAGTGATAAAAGTAGTAAAAGATAGAATATTTCGCCGTAAAGTATCACTGTAATTTGTATGTTTAAATAAACACACTCTCTATGGGTACTTGGGAGTTCTGAAAATTTATTATTCTATTTAATGATTATCTTAACGAATAACGATGCTATAGTTTAATAGCTAAACGGTTAAGACGAAGCAGATATTTTTATTTCATGCACTGAAATCATTCTGTATTACTGGTACTATTAAGTTACGCACGACTCCTCTCATCTCGTAGAACAACAGGGGAAATGTCAGCTAATGGTGTATACCACCGTAACCTACAACATGAGCTGGGAGAGCTCGGCGCCTGCTCCCGTTCCCCCCTCCCCACACACACACACAGCCCACACGCACACAAATACACACCAACGCAAGTTAGCTGGGTCAGGTCAAGGCTTTCTCTCTCTCTCTCTCTCTCTCTCTCTCTGTCGCTACTCTCCTCTCCCACACTCCTTCCTTCTAGTTCCAGCAAATGCCTCTTTCTCCCCGTAAACAGTAGTAACAACATTTTCATTTACAAGCGCAATGATTTGGTGTGTGTGTGGGGTGGGGGGGGGGGTAGTAATCAAGTGCGTCCACATACGTTCATTATTTATGGAATGTGAATGTAAACCAAAAGCCCCCACGGTAACCCGGCCGCTTGGTAATTAATCATTCAGTACACAGGTTGAGTCGTCGGTTGACAATGACTCCTCCATACACCAGCTTCGCCCTCACAAACAAACGTCCCATAATTATGCGCCGTAAGCAGCATTCATCCCCAGGTCATCAGCCTAGTTTCCCACCTCACCAGCACAGTTGACCATCGCCACGAGTTCCTCCACATGTGACGACCATCCCACGCTATGAGAGATTTTCTTCCATGCGTATTTAGTCTTGGCTTCGCCGGGACAGAGAGCCTAATTCTGTATTTCATCTGTTCCCTCAAGAAATTATATACCTATGCAGCGAATGTTCTTCGAGGTCAAAGATTCAGATTCTTTTCAAACTGTAATTCCTTTGCCATTCAGGGTCGTATTTACACTCGAGACTACCCAACCTCCCTCACAAACAAGGACTTTCCTCCTATTTTCATTAATTTTCAACATCCTCCCTTTCTCCCCCTTCATACCCCCTTCACCCCTGCTCTTCTTCTTTCTCCTCCTCCTCCTCACACATCACCGACGTAACTTAACATTCTGCCTCACTCCTCCTCTGGCTCTCCTGACACAACAGCATCATCTGTATTCACGGCAGCGGCCGTAGCTTTCATCCTACCCCCATCCATATATACATTAAGCAGACGTGGTGACGCTGCCCAACTCTGACATACTGCCTCACACTTATTCATGTCTCCCTCCGTAGGAAGAACGCACACTGTTGCTTTCGCAGTATTTCTCCTTTTTCTTTAGTTTTTATTTTTTTCCAAGAATCGATACCCTAACATGAGTTAGTGAAGATGCGTGTGATCTAACTCGTACAGGTTATGTCAAACGCATCGTCACTATATCAGGGCCATTGCTTTTCCCGTTAGGAGCAGGTTAAGGACCAGTAGTGAAGATGGTGTAGTGAAGCTGAGGATCAGACTGAAAGATAATATGAGGGTGTGGTAAAAAATGTGTTTGTCAAGGGTGCAGTGAATTCGTGTTTATCGAGGTTGTAGTGAAGATGTAGTTAGCGGTGTTTCCCGCCGTAGGAAACATGACTGGGGTGATATTGAGGAGGAATACGTACAGCATCTACCCGCGAATGTTAGCGTTTCTAGTTTGTATCCCATCCACATATTTATCGCATTATTTGTCTCACATGGTCTACTGTGGTACCGCTAACCGTAACGTTCTCCTTATGATTCGGTACTGTGTTTGTTGTGGGACACCACTGAGTTGGGCTGATCCAGAAACCAACCATTCGTCTCCGTCCGTAATGTTTAATCAGCCGTCAGACCAGGGAATGGAATACCTCAGGAATCCATGCTGGATCCTCTTTGTCTTCTGTTTTGTATCGACAACATAGTCTTCTATGCTTCTGCCTCTAGTCTTCAGCGCCTCAGTCGTCGTAGGAATCCACAGACGTTTCATCTTTTCGTAATTCACAATTTTCTTGTAATGTTATTCAATAGAAAATGAGATTCTGTATTGAACGCCAAATTCTCCCTTCCTAGACATATTTTAAGATGTGTTGCCGACACCACTTTCTATAGGCTTACATGTCTATGAGTAGTGGCCTGAAAATCACACTTCCAGGGTATCCAGTGAATGATAGTAGAAGCCATTGACAGACCAGACCAAAAATTCTAATCACCCACGTCTAATCTATTGCGTTTCCCGATTGGGGTGATCAGGTGGACGTTCCACACGTGTTCGTTTTCTCTCACACTCAACCCAGATTTACATTATGTGGAGTGACATTGAATTTAATACATATACATCTTATTCTTCTCTTCATGTTCGAGAGAGTTTTTGTCGCCCCATCCAACTTGTCCCATCCTGGTTGGAGTTCCATGTCCCATCCGAGTTGGACTTCAGTGCCCCATCAGGGTAAGACTCTTATGCCTTTCTCATTCTACTCTGGCGCCCACTTCCATCCTCTTCCTTATCGACATCAAGATGGTTCGTTCTCGTCTTTCTCACTTGTTTTTTCTTGCAGATTCTCCTCCCACAGTCCTTCTCTTCCCACCGTCCTCCTCCTTTCTTTCGTCTTCAGCCCATTATCTTCCTCTCCTACCATCAGCATCTGTGTGTCAGAAGTGGAAGGAGCTAGGGGAGGGGGAGAATGAGAAGGATGTGGAAGGATGGAGCGAAGGAGGCTGTAGAGTATAAGGGCGTGAACATTCAGGAGATTGAGAGATCGTGGGGTACAATTAACTTAATGGATGTGGTATATGGGGATCATTGTGCGGTTAACAGGCTAAACCATGGCATATGAAGTGGTCAAAGCAAACCATAGAATGCTCTCTAATGCTTAGTTGTGGATGGTAGGTTTTGGTTTCTGTGCATTATGCATTTCTCCGGTGGATGTATGCTAATGAGGCCGTTATCCCTTTGTTCCTGATGCTGCCTCGCTAAGAAAGGGAAAGGCAGTTAGTATGTATGCTGCCACTGGACCACAAAGCGACATAAGCTCTCTTTCTCATGCCAATGGTCCATGAAATCCCCGGGTCATATCTCGTGACCTGAGTGTGTGATCACACACCGATCATAGGTAGCACCAAATCAATCCCGTAGCACCGCGGTAAAGTAACCATCTCTTTAAGATGTTCTGGACCTATGGAATAGATGATAACGATTTACCTCTGGTCCCCGAGGATTCGAACCCCCGGTCCTACCGCATGGCAGGGCAGTATGCCATATACCACTGGACCACGAGGCGACAGAAGCTCACCATCTCTGACCGACTGTTGGTTCATGAAATCCCACGTCACATCTCGTGACCTGAGAGGGTAAAGGAAAACCGCGCCCAAACGAGAAGTGATGGGTGATGTTCAGAGCGTAGATGAAAAAGTGTAACTCTTACATGTCTGGGGACGTGGTCTCAGATGGGTGTATGTCTGACGGGATGGCTTTTAAGATTGTTTTGTCAATGTAGTATTTACGTGGGATGGTGGAAATTTGAGATGTAGGTTGTTGAAGTGTGAGGCAAGGGTAAATCTAATTCCGTTTTGGGGGAGCCGGAGATTAGTTATGGAGTGGTTTAGATGAGATGTGTCGAGTGTTGTTGCAAAGGACTGAGTGCTGAAGATGTTGAAGTGGGACTCTGTATTGTGAGAGTCCTTATTTCATTGTGTAGGTGTTGAATTGTCGTGGTTGCCAGGCAGCCAGTGATTGTCATGAGTGCTCTATTTTGAGTTGCATGCAGCTTTCTTTTATGTATGTGTGTGTGTGTGTGTATATATATATATATATATATATATATATATATATATATATATATATATATATAT
>JAYMFT010230687.1:0-10147 GCA_038088735.1 Panulirus argus
ATATATATATATATATATATATATATATATATATATATATATATATATATATATATATATTTATATGTTTTATACCTTTTTCGGTCTTTCTTTTCTACTTGTCCCCTCCTCTTCTGACACATAACATCCTCTTTTGTAACGTGTTTAGCTATCGCGACCATACTCCTCGTATTACTGCACCACTTATACGCTACCATTTATCACTTGATCAAACCATCTCACACCACATATTGTCCTCAGACATCTCATTTCCAACCCATCCACCCACCTCCTTACGTTCTCGTCTATAGCCCACGGCTCGCATCTATACAACACCGTCGGGACTTCTGTGTTGTCACACATGTCTATTTCGCCTTGTGACTTCTTTTCTTAACCCATTCCTCAATGTTCCCAGGACCCTCGTCCTCTCATCCATTGTGTGACCCATTTCAGCATCCTTGGTTCCATTCACTGTCATGTCCACTTCCAGGTATCTAAAGCACTTCACTTCCTCCTGATTCTCTCCATTTAAACGCACTCCCCAACTAACTTGTCTGTCTCCAATGTTAAACCAAACAGCTTTGCTTTTATTCACGTTTAACTTCAGTATTCGCACTCTTGCAAACTTAGAAAATAATTTCTGCATATGCCTATATGTCTAACTGTCTGTCTATTTGGCCATCTAATAATCTATTTATCTATCTCTCGATCTGTCTAATTATCTATCTATCTATCTATGTGTATATTAAAGGCAATTTCGTGTGACTGGAGGGGGTAATCGAGTAAGAAATGAAAGGATAAGAGAGAAGTGTGGTAGTAGAGAAAGGTACGGTTGAGAGAGATGAAAAGGGTGTGTTGAAACGGTTTGGACATTATGGAGAGGATGAGTAAGAAGAGGTTGACTGAAAGAGTACTCTTATCATAAGTAGAGGGAACAGGGTGAAGCAGGAGACCGAATTGGAGATGGAAGGATGGAGTGAAACATTTTTTAAGTGGTCTGGGCCTTAATATACAGGATAGCGTCTGTAGGACTTTGCTTTGGATGGGGACTCTGATTTCGCTATATTATACAAGACATTTAAGAAAGTGGATGTAAGAAAAGAGGCCATTCTTCGTCTCTTCCTGGCGCTACCTCGCTACGTAGGGAGCAAATACAAATTAGAAAAGATAGAAATGGAAAGAAAAGATAAAGAAAAAATATATAGATAGGTACGTAGATAAATAGATAGATGGAAACATTAAATTGAATAGATACATAAGCAATTGGAAAAAAAGATATATACAGAGACACAAGATCTGAAAAAAAAGCATAGATTCGTGTTATCTTCTTCCGGTGCAGGTGCGTTAGCCAGTGATGCCGTAAAAGCAATAAGAGGTTTTCCGAGATAAGGGTTTATAGCACGTGTGTGTGTGTGTGTGTGTGTGTGTGTGCGTGTGCGTGTGTGTGGTGAAGAGAGGAGATTTACGCCGGGAAGATTTAACAGTATAAATGTTTTCCCTGTGGTAAAATACGGACATTGCCAGATTCACTGACAGTGGGGTGGGGGGAAACTCTGTGTGCTGAAGAAAACTGATGCAAGAAAAGTCTGGGGAAGTGTGGTGAGATGTAACCCACGTACGTTGGTCAGCATAGTGATAGAAGTAATCTGAAACTGTTCCTGTGAATGTCGGGGATTAAG
Organism: Panulirus argus; assembly: GCA_038088735.1. Taxonomy (NCBI): domain Eukaryota; kingdom Metazoa; phylum Arthropoda; class Malacostraca; order Decapoda; family Palinuridae; genus Panulirus; species Panulirus argus. The sequence continues at coordinate 1,659 of JAYMFT010230687.1, forward strand.
ACGCTGAAATATCTCGTCCATTTGTATCTTTTGGGTCAAGGGGACGACGAAGGAATTCATGCGGTTTTATAAAGCTGCCAAAAATGGTTTTGATCTTAAGAAATTCCGGCTACGGTGAAAACAATTATGGAAAACACATCTATTTTCTTTTTTTTTTTTTACCAGTAATTTTCATCCTTATATTGGAATTGGGGAAGAATGTTTTCGCTGACTGGAGAACCTTGAGATCTCGCGAACCCTGGAAAACAAATAATAATGGGGTTTCGTGTGGCAGCAAGGAATTTACGGCTGTGTAAGACATGTGTACCAACGACGCTCTCAGGGGTTGCTCACCTTCGTCCTGGAGAGCGAAAAATGATGTGGTTTTGTAGTTTGTTTGTCTTTGTTGATGTGTGTGTGTGTGTGTGTATGTGTGCATCTGAGTGTGTGTGAATGATTACCTATTTGTGCTGTACAGGGAGGGGGTTATACACCTTATAGACTAATCTCTTGAATTTTCCTTATAACCTTAAACGTTTTAAAGTTCCGTATGCTGTATAGCATTCACTGTCTCATTATTCAGTTTGTTCCATTCATGCACTACTCTTATACCTTAAATGTAATTTTTTTTTTTACGTCTATTCTGACATGCTTCTTGCTTAATTTCATGCTGTGGACTCTAGTTGTTTTATCTGTGCATGTTGCAAAGAATTGTTCACTGTTCACGTCCTCAAGCTGATTTCAAAGCTTAGAAAGCCTGTGATTAAATCACCTGATACTCTTCTATCGTTCATGGTAGACATATGAATCCTAACCTATCTATGTAATCCAGTTATTTTTGTTGCCCTCCTCAAGACCCTCTTTATTGATTCATTGATTCTTTTTAAATGTAGTTATTAGACTTAAGAAACGCATTATAGTTTTACCCTGGTACAGAAAAGGAACGGTCTTTATCCATATACTTGAATGAAATTCAGGTCTTTTGCCAACAGACAGCTTGTCTCGTTCAGATTCCTCCTAAGGGTGAGGCTCCGGAGACGCATTAGGTTCAATGTCGACTTCTAAGTCTCGGTTACACACGAATTTCTGCAGCTTATATCCTGGTTGAGGATACTCGCACACAGGCCTTCTTTCGCTGTGTCCCATCCCCATTACTTTGCATTTACCTACGTTGAATTTCATCCATCGCGTATCACAATAATTTTAGAATTTGTCTAGGTCGCCTTTTATTTTTATGTTGAAGGCTCCAGTCACGGACAAAAGTCCACATCAAGGCCGGGCCCTAATTGGAATATAGAGAGAAATGAGAAAGGGGAAAAACAGACAGGGAAAGAATTTACAAATTTTTGAGACAGCGAAAAACCTGTCTCTTGAAATGAGCCAGGTCATAGTTATTGGGAAAGATATGAGAAGGTAGAGTTCCAAAGCTTCGACGTGTAGGGAAAGAAGCAGTTGTCAAAACAGCACACCCTTGAGTTGCTAATGGCCACACAATAATCATGTGACGCAGCAGCTTGCCGAGTATTCCGTGGTCTAACTAGTGGTTGGGGCACAAAAGCAGCCAGCTCTCGGGAGCAAAAGCCAAAGTAATAGGATAAATGAAGTTCAAGGATGGGCTGGATAATGGCTGTTTAGATTTTATTGGGTCATCATGGTGTGAATGTATTCTGTCAAAGTGGTGCTTGCCATTCATGGGTGGGAGAAAGGTTGGAGAGCTGTGAGTACTTGTGACTGAAGTGTATGACCATGATGAACTGGAATGTACATTGGTGAGTGGAAATGAAATGGCCTTGAAAGGAGGAGGAGGATGCTGTTGCATAATACTAGGTGCCTAAACTGTGACGATTGGACAGTATTAGAAAGAAACCACCCCCACCACTTTTTTTTTTTTTTTTTTTTTTGCAGGTGCTGAATATCTTTGGTTGCTAAGCAGCCAATGACTGTTATAATCATCGTTTTGAGAAATTTTTAGTCTTGTTATGTTTGCTTTCGGAGTGGTAAGTGACCAGACAGATGAGATATAGTTGAGAATGAAGTAGATATTTAGTTTTTTGAGGATACTGACATTCTTATTTTTGTATACAACTGCTGTCAGTGAGTGTTCTGCAAGCATTTAGTATGGCCTTTGTGCTGGTGTTTGTGATGAGCGAGAGAACTATCATGTGTGTGTCTTTGTTTCATGTCTAGTATGGCAAATGTTTTGTTGAGTGGGAGTGGTTTATCACTCAGGGAGATGTGAGGGTGAAAGATGGATTCAAGTCTATCTATGGCTCATATAGTGACAGTGGATTTCAGCAGGGATGCTGTCATTCTGTTTGTTAAAGCCAGTACTGTCAATGTGTAATGTACTGCTGTATGTTTTTTGTTGTCTGTGCTGAGAAGAGGCACTACATTGTAACAGTGAGGTCATCTGCACATGCGAGAGCATTTATCCAGTGATATGAAAGGGGAAAACTCGGGGAAGGTTATATACGAAGAGACTGAGGAAAGCTGGAGAGAGTACAGTATGTCAAGAGACTCCAATAAAGAGCAAGAGGGTTTTTGAAGTGTGGCCTTCATTGATGACTTGTTTAGTGGCCAGCTAAGTAGCAAGTAAATCATCTTTTGTAGCTGGTTAACAAACATTTCTAATCATTTCATTAACCACACAACATATTAACCACCACACAGCATCACACCTTGTAACAGATGCCATAATTAAATGTTTCAGAATGGTAGTTCAACTTTCGCTGAAGCAGTTGATTTCTGCTTAAACAATGAGAAAAATATATCATTCATGTATGGAAGTTGTAAAAAAAAAATTAGAATGCTCACAATAAATATGGTAATCTTGTAAACAAAGTGATGAGTAAAAGGTGTAAAATCAATGGAAAACAATAATATCTTAAAGACTTGTTAATATGCCTAATAAGAACATCTGAAATTCACAGGTGTCCAACATTTTACTAAAATGAAACTTTAAGTAAATATTTTTACACAAAAACTTCAAAAATAAAACATTTCCCATTTCTATTTCAAGGTCTGCAATTCTAAATGAAGAATCAGATCTGCTCAACAAGCAATTAACCAATGTTTAATGATATAATATTAACCAAAGTCAGTCTGCAACTTGAAAAAGCATCATTTTTCCATTCACTATCTAACAAACACATTCCCTACAAGTATTCTGACGTTAAAAATGAATTTTCAACAAAATACTTACCACATGGAATTGCAAGATTACCACTATATGTACTGGCTGCTTTAAAATGTACATACAATAGCTTTAATTTATAAGGAAAACAATACAATCAACAAAAGGATTAATGTGTTTTCAGATGCAATATCATAAAACTTTCAGCGAATTATATGAGAAGTGGTTCCTTGTACCCACACACAGAAAACTACCACTACAGACAGACATAATGAAGAAAGAATAATGCTGTAAAATGGACCAGAAATTGACTTAGAACACCATTTTCACCATATGCCACTCAACATTTTTGCAATGTCCCAGAGCAAATAAAGCATATGGGCCCCAACATGTAGGATTATGGTATTTAAGACACTGAACATGAACATGGGCGTGTGGCCAGCTAGCTCCTGATGCTTCCACAATAATGCCACACCAACACCTCACCTGGTGTGGGGAGCTTGTTACATTTTTCCTCCATACAGCAGTGATGCTCCTGATAGGTTGTTTCAGTCAGAATAAGTTTTCCCATGTTGCAGGTGAAGCTATAGCTCTTATCCTCACTGCAGGTTTGGTTTTCTCTGTGAGACAATTGAGCCTAAATAACTTAAATTATCAAACCTCTAATGCATCAAACAGAGGAAACAATATAAAACTAGAAGCTTCAAACAACTTAGTCCAAATACATACAAATCTGTTGCATAAACAAGGTCTTCAATACTCCCAACCATTATGCTACAGAACAGGTAACAAGATATGAAGATTTTCATACCAAATACCTTACAGTCCTTAAAAAATAAAATAATCAATGCAAAAAAACAAACAAAGAGGACTGGTCCTTATGCACAGTCTACTTAAATCACAGGCATGATCAATATCGCTAACAAGACAAACAATCCCTTAATCAGACATACGAAAATCAATAAAATAACCAAAGCCCTCAATATAACAAAATGAGAACCACAAGACAACTACACATTACGAAAAGGAACAAAAGATGCAGTTGGTGAAGTGGCATGTAAATGAAACTTCTTCATTCAAAATATAAATATGCAACAGCTCTTCAATATTTTCTTATTACTGGTTTGGGCCTGCACTTCTATCAGTTCCTACCTTGGAAAAAGTATTGGTTAATGTCATTAGAAAATGGTACACAATCTTGACGTGATGAGAAAATAAAGCCACCTTCATGGGTACCAATACCATGTTATGATACACTTTGGGAAAGAAACCCTAGGAAGCTTTTAAAATTAAAGAAATAAAAATGCATTGCTAGTACCCCTACATCACATTTACAGAGGGGCCAGGGGGGTAGGAAATAAACAGCCTGAAGGGTACACTGCAGGGTCATACCTACCTGGTTTTATCCTGCTAGGCAGAGTAACATCTCGGTTGCAGAAGTCTGCATCGCCGCAACAATTTACATATTGCTCGTTGCTGTGTGTGTTTGCACATAAAAAGGGTCTGGCCTTCGGTACTAACCGAGTCTTCACAATGCAGCTCCTAGGTGGGGCACAGGAGGGAAAGACAAGAACATTACACCCCCACACATACTGCCTTACAAACATAATACTACCACAACTTACCAAACATTAAACATACAGACCATTTCATACAGGTTACACCATATCCTTTACATTTACAGAACATCCCACAAAAAAAATTTCCATCAAAATCATGATGTACAGTCACATGATATGGAATTTCAGTTTAAATATAACAGGGTAAACACTTTAAATGCTTGATACTTCTTGAATTCACAGAGTACAGGTAATTTTTGCAATAAAAAAATATCTAAAGATGGAAACATTTAAAATCCTTTAAATATGATTAGTAATACAATTTCAAAAGTTCTTTCTACCTATAATAATAATAATACTAATACTAATAATAATAATAATAATAATAACAATCACAATAATAATAATAATAATAATAATAATAATAATAATAAAATAATAATATGTAAAAGTATAATAAATAAAATCAATTTACTGTAAAGAGGTGCAACACAGATGTGCATTGCCACTCACATATCAAAAACTAATTGGTTCCTTCCTTAATATGCATAATTTTCTAAAAGTCTACTACACAAACAGTTCTTTAATGCTTCCTAAAACCTTTAATTACACAAAACTTTTGATAACACAGATTTCTTTTATCCAGAAAGTTAAGAACACATGGCTTTTCAAAATGATGACTCTTAATAAGTCAAGGTTATTGAAAGAATGTCCAAATTAGCCACATATATACCCCAGCCCCAAAGCATAACCTGCAGCAGTTCCTTGTTATTTCCCATTTATGAAAAAATCTCAATTTGTATAGCTTTTCCAAATGCTTAAAAATTCATTTTCATAATGCCACCCATGTTTCACCAGATAACTTTCCTTCTTCCTTTACAGAAAACATCTAATAGTACTTTCCAAAAGTATGAACAGAGAAAAGAGTCAAATGAGAATCTTTTATCTTCTAAGCCTCAGACATCTGTTTTCGATGCTACCTCACTCATGCAGGAAATAATAAACATGTATGAAAAAATTACATTTATAAATATATACAAGAAAATACAATACTGGACTTGAGGTTAAAAAAAAAGAAGAAAAAAAAAATCCAATGCCTCCATAGAAATCTATATATATAACATTGTGTCAAATAAAGAGAGAGACAGTAATATCTGAGAAACATAAGATAATACAGCAACAGCAGAAAAAAATAATCTGAGGTTGAATGACGGTTCACATCCACACTTCGAAATAACAACAACACCCAGTTCACCATTAAAGAAAAGTAGGTGGATGTATTAGAAATGAAATTCCTGAAGACAATTTGCAGTGTGGGGAGTGCTGATCATGTAAGGCATTACAGTGTAAGAATGAGGTGTGCTAGTTTAAAAAAGTCAAACTGAGAGTGGATGAAATGTTTGTAAAGGATTCTCAGGGATCCTCGTTCAAATCTGGTGCCAGTTAGTCTTCTGAGGGCATTTAGTTTGCATGATGTAGTTGGTGTGAGGAGTGAATGTCTGGCGTGTGTTGCATGTGATGCCTTGAATGGTTGGTGTTTTGCTCAGTGGGATTAACTGTCCATTCTAAATGACAAGAGGAAATGAGATGAATTGTCTTTGCCTGAATTTAAAAGTGAAAATATCTGTAGTGAAGCAGACATTCCACTAAAGGTGAGCCATTGTTCCAACAGTGAAATGTAGCACTGCAAGTTTTCTGTTGTTACTGCTGTGCCAAGGTGTTGTGATGCAACTCTGAAGCCATCTACATATGAAAGTTTGATGGAGATAATAGGAAGTCATGGAGCAAGAAACTGAAGAGGAACAGAGATAAAACTACTCTGGGGAAATCCATTGCAAAGTCTAAGAGTTTCACACATGAAACCATTGAGAGTGACTGCCATGGAAGCCAGCTATGAATTTTGCTAACCACTTTTTGTTAGTGTTGTGGAGGGTGGTGTCAAGTATCTTTTGTGAGAGGATACACTGAGGAAGAGTCAAATGCTTCACTGATATCTAATGCCAATAATATTGTGCATGACAGGGGTAGAGGTTGACTGTAGCCATCTTGGATGTGTTGGGTGAGGTTAGTGTGTAATGGTGGTGGAATGGTTGGGTCTCAAGCCATACTTTGTACATGAGTAGGGTATATTGCTTTATTCTGTTGTGGATCAATTTTTCACATAATTTCCATACTGAAGACTGAAATGATGTAAGACTGCAGGAAGATAGGAAGTTGGGTGGTTTGGGGGCTTCATGACTGGTATTATGTGAACAAATTTCCAGCCAGGAGACTTAAAAGATGTCTGTAAGAGGTTGGAGTGCAACTATGCCAAAGTGTTTTATGTGAATGTTTGATATGCTGTCAAGGCCTTTGGTAGAAGTGGTCTTAAAGATTTTAATTATTCAATATACTGCATGTATCAGTGGTAGAAAAGGTGGGTGGCCAGTTGTTTCTGGATGGACTTTGGGTAGGTTTTTTATGACTTTCCTGTCCAAGGGTGATAATGACTTGTGGATGATTTTTTAATAGTGACTCATTAGTGTATTCTTTTGTGTATTCACTGGGAGAAAGTTATGTCATTGGAATGGTTCAGTAAGTGTGAACCTTATTTAATGTGCACTAAAGTTAGTTACCATGTGTCTTGTTGTTCACTGTATTAGGTAAGGTGTGCCAATTTGTAGTACACCTTTCACTGATTAAGTTGTTGTTGTTGTTATTCAATATACATGAGAAATTTAGAAGAATGGAGACACAGACAGTATGATTCAGGAAAGGAACCTTGATGTTTTAGCTCTGCATGAAACAAAGCTCAAGGGTAAGGGGGAAGAATGACATGGGAATGTCCAAGAGGTAAAGCCAGGGATTAGTGTACAGACAAGGGATAAGAAATGGAAAGCATTAATGCTAAAGCAGGAGTTGTGGGAATATGTGAGAGTAAGGAACTGAAATCTACTGATATGCATTAAAATGATAATGGATTATGGGTGATGGATGATAATTAGTGCTTCTGCACCTAGCCACAAGAAGGATGAAGAGAGTTGAGTGTTTCAGAACCTGAATGAGTGTCAGCAGTCTTGACACAAGAGACCAGGTACTAGTAATCAGTGACTTAAATGCAAAAGTGAGTACTCTGGCAGCTAAGGGTATAACTGTATGAGGAATGGGGTATTCAGCTGGGTAAATAGAAATGAAGAACAGCTTGTGGAGTTGTGTGCTGAAAAAGGACCAGTGACTGAGAATACCTGGTTTAAAAAGGTATGTAGAAAAGATGGTCAGCAGGCATCACTGGATTATATACCAATTGATAGGTATACAAAAGAGAAACTTAGCTATAAATGCACTGAGAGAGGCAACTGGTGAGATGTCTGATCATTACCTGGTGGAGGCAAGGGTGAACATCTGAGGAGATTTTCAGAAAAGAAAAAATGATGTGGGTGAGAAGAGGGTGGTGAAAGTAAGTGAGCTTGGAAAAGACCTGTGTGAAAAAACATCAAGAGAGATTAAGTGTAAAATGGCAAAGGGTGAGACTAAAAGCTGAAAGAGTGAATGAGGAATGGGAGTCTTTTTGGGAAGGAGTGCTAGCACATGCAAGAGAACTTTGTGGTATACAGAGGGTGGGAAGAAGGTAGGTGAGAAAGAGCAGGAAATGGTGGGATGATGAAGTAAAGTTGCTAGTCAGAGTAAGAAAAAGAGAGGTGCACAGGCAGTAGTTTGTGGGGAGAAGTGCGAGTCATTAGATGTACAAGAGTAAAAGTGGCATGAGATCAAAAGAAAGGTGCAAGGGCTAAAAAAAAAAAAAAAAAAAAAAAAAAAAAAAAAAAAAAGAGGGGGGGGGG
>JAYMFT010230698.1:0-11200 GCA_038088735.1 Panulirus argus
TATATATATTGGAGAAGAAATGTGTCTTTTTCTTTTTAGATTCATATGCATGGGTCATATGAATAAGCTTTTGGTCGAGGGTATTCATAAGAAAATGCCCGAAACTCATGGAAATCTCATTATGATGGTGGCCGAGAGCGAGAGAGAGAGAGAGAGCAGACCAGGCCAAAATCACTCACCATGAAAAAAAAGGAGAGGATTTCAAAAGCGTATGAAAAGCCTTGTTAAGTGAACAGCTTTGATCTATGCGATCCTTGGAATATGCGTGACCCATTCGATTCGCTCACTTCCTGCACCTATTCCTCTGTCATCTACCCACCCCCCGTTGGTCTACTCTGGATGGGTATTTGTTAAAGTAAACTCTACCATTCTTAGTGGATTTTGATACTCTTGAAACATGTCCGAGGAAATGGTTGGAACTGGTTTGATGAGTTTCTGCCAATTTGTTGTTTGAATCTGATGAATTACTTTGGTTCTTCAATGCTTCATCTTCCTGCAAAAGTAATCTGAAAGTTCTCATGGTGTCAACACTGAATTGGTTTTCGATTCCGTCTTTGCCGTTATCAGCGGATCTTAATGGATTCTTGTGTCCTCGGCCGTTCTTGAGGAATCCGAATCTCTCTAACATTTCCCTATGGGATTCTGTAAGTTCTTGGATTTCCCTGGGGACCGCAAGTTGTCCCATCTATTCAGTAATAGCTTTCCGTTGTCCCTGATTCAACCTGTGGTTCCTCGTGTTTGCTATGTGGTTCCTGTAATTTTCTGACCTCAGCGAGTCATTTCAGGTATATGGGACGGTGAAGGAGTCTTACGCCTGTGTTCGCAAACCAGGACCCGGTAGTCGACTCACAGTCAATCCCAGCTATTCATCTTCCCCACGGGGCTGGTCGACATAGATGCATCTACGAAATATTAAATAGAGTGTTTATGCCTTTGTTCCAAAGTGTTATTAGATGGTGTCTTGAATATTGTTAAAGTTGGATGCAGTGGCATCTAAGGTTACTGCAAATGCAAGGAAAAGTCTATCATCTCGTTAGTCTTTAGCACAGAACGCGTGAGCTTTAAGGGGAAACTCTCCGAAATTGCCCCTTTCAAAGCTTCAAGAAACCAGAAGCCCGCGAGTCACTCTTGCAAGACGCTGCAAATATAGAGACGAGAAGTGTTGCGAGGGAGGAAGGAAGGGCGCAAGATTCTTTTTGACCATCGCCTTCTGATCCCAGATAAAAAAAAAAAAAAATTTAACCGACAGTTTATTCGATAACCTTCTCAATGCCCTTACGTCATACGAACCATCTGTGCCATGAGACGTGTGTGTGTGTGTGTGTGTGTCTTACACATTTCTTGCACTCTCTGTCTCATTCATATGTAAAATCTGCTGTTGGACTCCTCGCCAACCAGCCAGCCGGGAAGACCTGCTTTCCATTCTCGATCTTTAGTGGCGCGATCACTCATCCCTTCCTCCCCCGTCCAAGACTGGGGAGATATAATTCACTTAACAAAAGGGGGGGAAGTTTGTATTAAGATAGTACGTATAACTTCGCGCGCGCCCAGTATTGTCTGAGAGCATTTTATTATCTCACCTTCCAAGAATTTCGTCAAGAAAAGTATCTCTCGATTAAGGTTTTTCCCAGATACTTGAGACTCAAGGTGCAATTCCTCCGCGTAAGGATGCCTGAACATCTAACGCAACTTTAGTTCATTTTCCTGGCGTGCATTCTCGGCAGCGAGCGTCGAATGTGAAGATCGGGAAAGGCTGTATATGTGGACGGCGTTGCAAACACCATTAGCACTCCGTCCTCTACGCTCTTGTCCCGAGAGATAGAGAGAGAGAGAAAGAGAGGAGATAGAAAGAGAGGGAAAGAGAGACTTGACCGATGTCTCTTTTACTACGAACCCGGTTCCAACCACCTGTTAGTTTAGCTTACAGAGATAAGTAATATAAAGTACCATATGACTGTGACGTGTAGACATTCCTGAACGCTTGTGGTTCACTCTGGCAACGTCTCTAGCTGTATTTTCCACGCGAAGCGGACCTCCCTTGTAGCGCAGGAGTGGCACTAAACAAATTAAAGTCACCACAGTACCTCCCCAGCTCCGACAGCTCCAAAACACAATAACCTCCATCCTTCGAGGGAGCAACAAAAATGCCACCTGATGTAGCGAAACTCCATTCCCTCTCCCAAAGCCAGCATTAAATTGAAAGATATCTTCACATTCGCTGTCACAAAACGCCGTCCTTACCTGGCGACCTCCCCTCATGAACAATTCATGACACCACAAACAAAGGAAGAGTGTCTGACAGGGAAGGCCACAGTCAAATGGCTTCTCACCACTATTAGATTACTCTCTCGCGTGCAGAAGGAGAAGGAGGAGGAGGAAGAGGAGCAGGAAGAAGATGAGGAAGAGGAGAAGCAGCAGCAGGAGTTGGAGGAGGAGGAGGAGGAGGCGTTGGAGGAGGAGGAGGAGGAGGAGGAAGATGATGAGAAGAAGCAGGAGGAAGAGGAGGAGTAGGAGGAAGGTGACAGCTGATCTTTTTTATCACAGGAAGTTGGTGGCTCTTCTCAATATGCATGAAGTCTCGTCTCCTCCTTAGAATCGATATACCTGTAAGAAAAAAAAAAAGGAAAAAAAAAAACTATCTCGTAAAACTTTCATACGAGCACGGAAAATCCCTTAGACTCAGAATAATGCTTTTAAGTTTAGGATTTTCGTCATTTCTTTTACCGCACGTGATGATAGAGATAGAGAGAGAGAGAGAGAGAGAGAGAGAGAGTTAAAGAATCGATTAGTATTGAAAACGCAGGTAATAAAGATGGAATGTCTTTCCCAAGGGAATCTTTGTGGCTTGGTTTCTTTGTGACCCGGAGGAATCATGTCGTTGACCAGAGAGAGAGAGAGAGAGAGAGAGAGAGAGTTCGCTTACTTACTAAAGGGCTAGCCGCGGGAAAATACGGAGTTCCGAAGGGCAGAGTCGTGTGAGTTACGTGATGTCAGGTGTGCTGTGCGAGACGAATGGACTCCATGGCTATCAGGTAACTAAGCGATGGCTGCTTTGAGAACCAGCACTTCAGAGTGGCTGTCAAGTGACACAGCATCCTGTACCTCTATAAGTCCACTGTTCCTGTATTTCCAATACCCTGTATCTCTGCTTGGCTACTCTGACTGTATCTCCAATACCCTGTATCTCTATCTGGCTACTCCTTGTCAAAGAACACTTTATCTCACCTTATCTCCTCTCCATATTTACATCTCCGTCTTGATTCTCCTCTGCGAGATCACAGATACGCTCTCTCCACCTTCCATCTCCACTGCCCTCTATTACCAGGTAGCGTCATTAGCTAGCAGGCTACCTGCGTCACTCTTCCCCTTCCAGTGCCTCGCATCGCCACCTTGACACTCATCCAATAGTTACAAATCTCCCAGCAAGTTACCAACCTCTACATAAGACTGTACCTGCGCTCCCCTGTATCTCTCGTTCTCTACGAACCTCCCTGTATATATGATGTAGCTGTAACCTGCAGCTAAATAGCTTGGTGTGGGGGGGGGGTTTCTTTAGTCTCTCTCTGTATTTATCGTCAAACTACTCGAAAAATTTGTGTCTCCCGCGTTACGGTTATGTGCGTTGTTCTCCCAGTCCGTCTTGCATAGCAAATGCCTGACTGGCGTGAGCCACAGCGCTGTGTCCTGTAATTACCCGATTCTCAGGAGTGATTCCGAAACGGTTAATGAGACGAGAGAAACTGATACACAAACCATTAGAAATCTGCTTCTCGGCTAAACAGCTTCATGGCCCGGTCGGCTCTCCCCTCGTAATTAAAAGGACAGCTGATAACTGGAGGTAACAGACGAGGACTCCAATCCTGCACTTTCGGTCGTGTTTTCCCGGCATAAAAAAGAAACGTAAAGTGTTGTTCATTCTCACTTACTGCTCGCCTCCGTGACAGTTCTAAGCGACAGAGGCGGACCCTCCGGGTAAAACTGTCACGTTGTGTATCATCTGGTAATAGAATGGAAGTTATAAATAAAGAGATGAGTCGAGGAGGAGCTTGTTATATTACTGTCTCTGATTCCACGTGAGCCTCTTGCGCCAGTTGATTATATACCTTTAAGAGAGGCTTTTAACGCTTTGATCTGAGACACTTGCAGACAACATTAATTCATGAGTTTTTGTACACTTCCGCTTTCGCAAACGGCCTCGTTAGGACACAATGATCTTGTTGCTGTTTTGAATTCCTTGATATTCCTTTACATATGCAAAAAAAAAGATGCCTACGTGCATTTTGAAAGATTCACCGAGTGTTAAGTGAAATAATTACTGGGAGGCTAACACGCATCTGTATCGTCCTGGGCACTTGATTAGATGCTAAGAAATATGGTAACGTTACTTCAAACCAAACGTGATTATCTATTTGCGATTTACGTATATGCACAGTACGGTGGGAGGGAGTGCTACAGAAGTAGGATTCTCTCTCTCTCTTATATATATATATTTTTCTGTTTTTTTTTTTCTATGTTAGCTGAGACGGCACGGGCAGCTAAGTCCCTAATCAAGGCCATATATATATGACATATTCATTGATGGTTGACGCCATTTCATATCAGTGCTAATGCTTTAAAGCACACAAAGCCATTTTATATGGTCACGATGCTAATCCCTAAGGCTCAAATAGATTACGGGTAATTGTACCACGAGTCTCCACAAACAAGCCCTAACAGGCGCGCAGGTAAACACACAGCGAGGGTAATAACTGTTTATCCTTTTGGCTTAACTTCATTAGGCAAGTTTAATGGACTGTTAAATGAACCCTCAGGATTTATATTCATGTCTCTGTTCTGCTGCTGTTCTGACCAGCTCCCAAGTCAATAGAGGGGTGTCATTAGTACGTTCAGGTCATATGTAATCATGCTCAGTTCATGCATAAATCATGCTCAGGTCGTCAGTGGTAATGCTCAAGTCTTGGGTGATCATGATCAAATTATACCTTAGAACTAAAACCATTTCTAGAATAACTTTCAGTGTATTCTATTTCAGGCTGTACGAAAGATCACAGGAATATATCTTCGTTTTTATGTGTTTTCTTTCCAGACAATTGGGAAGTATTAAGAGTTTAAATATCAACTCCTAAATCACAGCAAAGGTAGTATTACCCTCATCTCTCTTGACCTTTGACCTGCTTCCAGTGGCGGCACTGCTGGCACCGGCAGCTGGTGAGGGCGGCATGGGCGGCGGACAGCTGGAGGTTGAGATGGGCGGCGGGATAGTGGGCGGAGGCTCACTCGACACTATAGCCAACAACACCCACGTTATTGTCCTACCTGGTGAAGCAGCCAAGCTGGCTTGTCCCCTACCCTCAGACGCGTACGGTTCGGTGAGTACCATTCTCTACTCGTCTCCTGTATTGGTACAGTGGTACACTGTCTCTTGTAATGGTACATACGTACCTTCCACCATCAGTTACATGTTACAGTGTTACAGAGCTAGGTGAGAACCCCTCCCCAACACTATTCACTATGCATAGAGTATTATATTACCGGGAGAAAAAAATCGTGCTTATTTTCTAAGAAAGGAGGTAGGGAAATTGAACTGAACTCCAGATCAGTATGTCTCTTAAGTGCTGGGAAATGAAAACACGAGAGTCCCAAGCTTTCGTCTGCATTTGCAAAACATTCTCAAGAGCACTAATTACAAGAAGCAAAATAGCCTCATTTGGGAACATGGTTCCTACCTGTTTATAAGTATTTCTTTTCCCTCGAGAATGTCTTGCAAGACAGACGAAAGCTTGGGATTCTTGCTTTTTCATTTCCTGTGAGTTTCGATGGTGTATATATATATATATATATATATATATATATATATATATATATATATAGGTAGATAGATAGATAGATAGATAGACAGATAGACATATAGATAGATAGATAGATAGATAGATGGAGAGATAGATAGATAGATAGATAGATAGATCAATGACACGAGTGTAAGTTCCAGTGAAATCACCTGCACACCGCACGCTCCCTTGCAGCACATACACACTGTAAACTACAGATCGTCCTGCATACACACTCTGCCTACACTTACACACACTTGCTACACATACTTATTAAGCGTCCAAGAGAGCGGCACTTAGCGGTACGCTTGGCACTAAAAGCTCCACACTAATGCAATTAAGAATGTCTAAATACAAGCATATTCACAAGGGGGTGCTTAAGATAACGTCGCGTACAGCCGAGCCCAGCTACGTTCATAATTAACTTGGGTAACTGCCTAAACTGTTATGGATACAGACAAGTCTATCTTTTAACTAAAAATCTATTTACCTTTTGTGGATTGTATCAACCCCATGTGATTAAGTTAGTTAAGTATATCATATGTACTTTATAAGTCAGTCAAGTATATCATATATACTTTATAAGTCAGTCAAGTGTATCATATATACAAGTCAGTCAAGTATATCACATATACTTTATGAGTCAGTCAAGTATATCATATATACTTTATAAGTCAGTCAAGTATATCATATATACTTTATAAGTGAGTCAGTTATATCATATATATATATACTTTTCATTATATTTTACGTACCATCTGCTTATATCAGATATTTTTTCAATATCTGAAACGTTTTATATATTGAAGAGATCTTCGGGCAATCTTCATAAGAGCTTGCACGCATGTTGTAAAATGGCGCAGCAACAACACCTAAGAGGGTCAGTCAGGCTCTTTTCTTTCTATCTTTTTCTCTCTTCTAGCAGACTGGGTCATGTACCCTGAAGCCTCCTTGGATCCAAAGGGAAGTGATACGCTTTGGTGTATATTTCAAAGACCAGCGAGCGTTTAGAATCACAGTGGGACATATGCTGGTCAAATTCGCAAAAAATATATATTGGTAGACTTGCTTCGAAGATAATGCGAGCATTTCCAGTTCTTGTTGGGGTGCATTTGTTTTGTCCGTGGGCACGTGCCTTATAAACGCTGCTTATCAAATGCAGCAAAAATCAGGGATTCAGCTTTGGGTAATAGTAAACATATCTCTCAAAAACTAGTTCGGTTTAATGGATTCTCTTCAATATGTCTCAAAAAATAACTCCAAGTCGAAGAGTATGCTGCTTAACATCATTGATTTCAATCTACAACGTATTTCGATGAAGCACACCGGTATCACTTAAAATGTTTTTCTCCTGATACGATGTCAGTGATTTTTCCTATTTCTTGAAACTCTTGGATCATCCCCGACGTCATATGACATGTCATCAGACGAGGCTGAGGAAGAGGAGGAGTAGGATAACAATCTCTCCTTAAGACGACGAGAGACTTTGAGATCCTAAGCAGCATTAGACTTGAGGACTTGTGACTGATGCCCCGGTAACAAGCGAGCTTGTTTGCGATTTACGTTTGGCGTCTCGGGGAATCACCCATTAGAAGGCAATGTTGAGGAAGAGGTAAAAGGAATTCCTCGTAAGGCCACAACCTTTTGCGTGTCGGGATCTACAACCTGAAGGAGAAAAGGTAGAAGAGATGATTGTCTGGAAGAGGAGACAGACGAGCAGTCGGTTACAAACTGAACTGACGTTTTGGATTTGCATCCAGAGAAGAACAGGCAAAGATATTGGTTGTGGAGCCCGAGTAATTTACTTTTCATTCCTTCAGATGTGCAAGAGGAGACAGCTGTGCTGGTTTCGGGGGCCCAAAATTATATTAGGGTGTGGACCAGGGACGAGGAACCAGATGAACTGGTTGTGAGACAATAAACATTCACATTTCGGACCATTAGATGAATAGGAAGGGAACTAAATCTCTGAACAAAAGGGCCAGAATCTTTGTCTTTCATGCATTTAGCGAGGAAAGTTGAGGGTAAACGATAGGTTGTGGGTTAATTATAGCTATCCTTCGGTACAGCACCAGCGATAGAAGGTCCTTTTGCAAGGAAGTAAGTGGCGACCCACAACCCCATCATCTTTCGGTTGCATAGCAAAGAAAATGAGATGCAATCCAATTTGTTATAGAAGCACAACCACTATCTTTCCGTCCTGTAGCAAAAGAAATAAGGGGCAATGCAATTTGTTACAGAGCCACAACCAAGGATGAAACTCTAGCCCTGCAGACAGATGCTTTCTCGAGTTTAACGAAAAAAGGTACACTACCTGAGTGGCACTAACCTTTTTCGTTATTAATCATTCATCCACTTACAAAGTTTGCCACAGAGCAAAATCAGTCCACCTCCGGTGAATAACAAGTGGATGGAAATAGTGGAATGCCTCTGATTTATTTCTTGCATTATAGATCAAATGGCACAAGGCTCACATTTACGAGAAACACAGAGTATATATACATTAGGCACTTTGATTATATTCAGCACGTAAAAGTATTTTTTCTCTTTCTAATCCTTCGGGCTCACGCTATATGCCCATTTGTCTGACCGAGTAATATGTTGTATGTAGGGAGTCATTGTTCGAGAGGGAATGGATAAAATACTTGGAATCATGTTACCATAAAGACAAATACATAGACAGATAAACAAGTGAATAAAGAAATACTAGTATATATATGTAGTTTGAAACTAGCAAATAAACTTATTTCTTTAACGAAACGTAGTTACTATAACGCATAACTGATCTAACGACTCCGCTCAGGCCAATCAACTTATATCATTTCTCAGCTTAAAGACCTCTAATCTGATTACACTGTAAAGCCAATCCATTCGTTTCATGGAGTCCCTCTTTTCTTTTCTTTTTTCTTTTAAAATCACTCATGTTATCCCTGGAGTAATCCTTTCCTCCTCACGTCACAGCGTAGCTGAAAGTAGAAAAGTATTTGTGCAAGGAAGTATATAATCCTCTTATGGTATAAGTGGACTTATTGCAAAGGCATCTGCAAGAATACCGTTTATATATCGATCATAAGGACGTCTGTCCGTGTGAGAGTAGTCTTCTTTCTGCTATCTGAGCCAAAGTTAATGAAAGAGAACATCTCTTCAGAGTGTTTCTGGCTATTCTGTTATCGAAATAACCCTGGCTCCTACACTTGATACATTAAACTAATCCATGTGTTCCCCAGCTGTATGCTTTATTTTCCGACAGAATCCCAGTTTTTCCTTTACATGTCGATTCGATAATGCGATCTCGCTCTTCTCGTACACAGAGTTCAGTAAGCCACTTAGAGAAGCTTAATATCTATAAGACCATTATTGTTACGAGTGAGTACCCCATGGGACGCCATTGCATTAAAAGATATTTTTGGGCGGGAAATTTCTTATGCACTGAACTGATCGTCGACGATGGGTTAAGAGGGTATCTTTGTGTATTTATATCTTTTACTCACCGGCTATTAAATGGATTTTGATCAGGCTTTTATACAGTGAAGATCATCATGAAATATATTGCATGCAACTCCATTGCACTCTTGCCTTTGGGTGGACCTCTGAGCCCAACTCCAGTGTGTCAAAAGGCAATAGGCTTGTCATCAAGTACAATAGGATGTTTAGCATCAAAACTATTTTCCTTTTATGCATATCAGCTATATTTCATGGGTCATATAATTGTATTCTTATGTATCTAGCTAGACGGATCATCACAGACACAGTCGATGCGAAAACTATGAAGATTAGAGATGTATAACAGTGCAAACTCTCCGCCAACGACGTATGAATGCTGAGTTGTACGGAATCCAAACCCTCGAAGTTGATCCAATAGGATACCTTGGGAGATCTGGGGATAAGGAAACTCTTTCTCTGACCGCAATCTGGTTAGGATCCCTCGAAGGGATTTCGTATGCAATAAAGTTTCCGCCAGAAGGATTTCTCCTAGATATATAGGAAGACCTATGGAAGAGAGGAATCTATCGATGAGAAAGCCGACGACGATTGAGGGGTGGGGGGGGGGATAAGGAGAATGGAGGGAAGTCCAGCTGATTCTCCTGGACATCCCACGTTGGATGAACAGAAAACAAATAACACAAATGGATTTTCCGCTTCCTCCACCACTCCGGAGACGCCCCTTCAGAGAACGTAACATATATATATATATGTATATATATATATATATATATATATACACTGAACCAGATGTGACTTTGTTTTTTGCTGGCACACCTTTAAGAAGGATCAGACGTGGGGAACGAAAACTTTCATAGCCAGGAGACTCATACTGGACTCCATGTTCAATATTCTGAGGCAAGTTGTGTATCCCATTCTTACCCGTTGTTACGGCCGAGTGGTCGTTGCAGATTAGATTTTGCTTAGACGTCCTTCGTCTGCTTGTGGAGTTTTGGTTCTCTCCCGCTGAACAGTTGGGTGTAGGAGCACTTGATGCGAGGGGACCAGGCCGCATCAGTCGGTGCAACGAATAGCCCACAAGGCGATGCCAGGGACTCACTTCTGCTGATGCTAAGGGCCTGATTAAGTTGATTATGTAGACAGATGATGATACGTTGGAGAGACTCTATTTGATGCTGGATTCGCTGCTCGCTGATTTTTAGGACACTATTTGACTTAAAGTGAGGACAGGATCCATTTGACAATCATGACTTTGTCTACTCTGTTCTGGGGACATGGTCCTCCTGACGCAGAGGTTCCTGTTGACATCGTCCGGCCAACACAGAGGATCCTGTCCACTTCAATCCCTGGAAGTCATCCGGGTGACATCAACAGTCCTGTCCACCTTATGCTGTTGACTTTGTCCATCTGACACAGAGTATCTTCCCATTCTGGGTTCGGGTCAAAATCCATTCGACACTGAGGACATGTTCTCTCTTCAATTCAAGCTGCAACACTTTCAAGCTGGTAGTGAAGGCATATTTTTTGCTTTTTTTTCCAGAGAGACTGGACACCTGCTACAGGTATTAGTCTATAGCAAGGCTGCCTAGAGTACTTGATGGCTTTATTGTCAATATGGATGACACATTTAAAGCTCACATACCTACGTGCGTAGGTTTACAACAAATTTAATAACAGGAATACAACACACGCCATCCATGATGATAATCTCTGTATGTACAGTTCATGAAGCGTGGATATTGCACTCTCTGATGATTAAAGTTATATCAGTAAATGAATATTTGAGTACAGCAAGAATTAAATGTACCAACATTTCACATGAAGTATTTGAAAATGCAGTCATTAATTTTTCATATATATATATATATATATATATATATATATATATATATATATATATATATATTTGTGTGTGTGTGTGTGTGTGT
>JAYMFT010230719.1:0-11199 GCA_038088735.1 Panulirus argus
CACAGTTTTTGATCAATCAGCACATAACTTGGAACAGTGACTGGAAGAAGGGAGAGAATTTAAGTATATGGGAGCTGAAGAGGATGTGTTGATATGGGTTGGACATATAGGGAGAATGAATGAAGAGAGGTTGACAAAGAGGATATATGTGTCAGAAGTGGAGGAAACAAGGAGAAGCGGGAGACCAAATTAAAGATGGTGGAAGGATGGAGCGAAAAAGATTTTGAGCGATCGGGGCCTGAACATGCGGGAGGGTGAAAGGCGTTCCTGGAATAGAGAGAATTGGAACGATGTGATATAAAGGGGTCGACGTGCTGTCAGTGTACTGAACTAGGGCATGTGAAGCGGCCAGAGTAAACCATGAAAAGGTCTGTAAGGCCTGTTTGTAGATAGGGAGCTGTGGTTTCGATACATTACACATGAAAGCTAGAGAATGGATGTCAGCAATGTGGCCGTTATTCGTCTGTTCCTGGCGCTACCCCACTAACCCGGGAAGCAGCAGTCAAGAATGGACAAAATATACGACAAATGTAAATACAGACATATATCCAGACAGACAGACAGAGGGAACAGATTCATATAACATAAGACACAAAAAGATACAACAGACAGAAAAAGGGTAACGCTAAAAAAAGAAAATGGCGCACGAAAATAAGAGAAAACAAAGAAACAGAAAACGAAGGAAGGAATATGTAAGAAAACAGGCTCTTGTAAATATAAAACAGAAAAAGAATTATATACAGAAAATGTATATACTGACGTAAACATAGAAAGATAAGACAGAAAAAGAAAACAAATATCGCATAGAACACCAATTGGGGCATACATAGAAAAGAGTTACACAGGCATAAACTGAAATGAGAAGGATGATCGTCAGACGAAAAAATATATGAAATCACAAGCAAAAACAGAAAGACGAACACAAGAATAAAACAGAAAGATAGGGACATAGATAGTAAATGGAGACTTGCACTGAAGAGCAAAAAAAAAAAATTAAACACAACAGGAATAATAGAAAATGGGTATGCACAGAAATAGAGAAAACAAAAAATTATTGGAAGACAATAAAAGAACTGAAATACAACAGAAAAGGGAAAGTCGCAAAGAAATATGACAAACGGACACCGACTGAAAAAAGACAGAACAAGAACTAATATACAGCGGACAGAAGTCAAACAGAAATACACTCAGACCAAAAGACGAAAAACAAGAAAAACGGAAAGCATGGAAACAACCAACGAAAAAGAATGCAACACAAAATCACAAGACAAGCGAACCGACACAAAATAAAGAAGGAAAAACCTTCCCCTGCAACACTCTCGGAGCCTCGCCAGCAATAATATGAGGCAGGAGAGACGCTAGCAATATGTCTCCGCCATAACCGTTGAGTGCCACACGCGTCAGACGTCGCTGGATACAAATGGAAAAGAAAATTGGCGCGTTACGCCTGGCTGGATGGGTGGGGTTGGATGTCCCGGCCAGCCCCTCCCTCACGAGAAAACTATGTTATTGTGAATACACGAGAGGTTTAGACGTCCAGCGTTTATATTTTGTCGGATTTTATGGTTATTTAAAGATAGGTTTTATAATTAAGCCATATAAAGGTAACATATAAAGTACATGTACTTACCACCGGACCAGGTTATATTATTGACCATCCTGAATCTAATATATATGAAAACAACGATACTCCTACACTGGACGTCCCAGGGACGGCCCTCAAAACCCTCCTCTAGTAGTGCATCGAAGAGGCCCCATTGGTGTGTCCCCGCGGACGGATGTACTATAAAGAGTGACATTTCTTAGGCCAGGGAAATAAATGGCTGAGGAAGAAGGGACAAATAACCCTTTCCGCTTGAGTTATTCTTTTTTCAAAAACAGTTTCATAACAACTGTCTCCCAAATGTGTTCTGTCAAATACTCTCAGAAAGAGATCATGTCTTGTCCTCAGCGTCAGTCGCAGTGTCTCACCGCGATAGACGGAGCCCTTATAAAACTAGAACTTAGTTAAGGGTTGGCTTAGTGGCACCAGTGACTTGAATTGCTAATCGGTGTTACTCATGCCGGTCAGCTCTAGACTGTTGCTCAGTGTAATATACGTCTCGACGTCGTTCAGTAGCGTCTGAAAGCCTTGAGTTAGTTTATCCCTCAGATCTCCGAAGGATACCATCTCCACAATCAAGCTGCCAGGAAGTGTTTGACCGAACATATTTAGCTAGCCACTTGAAGCTGAGGCCTGTGGAATAAAAGCGTCAATGAAAACGTTTCAATCAGTCATCTTCGCCAAGTCATCATGACTTAAGTATGGAGTCTTGGTAACCACCATGATGATTTTTCCACAACATTCATCATTATTAAAGCTGTTCAACGCTAGTCTCACAGGGATGTTTTTGGACTTTTGGAAATTCTTTGGGAAAGAATCGGTCATATCCCCTGAGATCCTGAAGAATTCCTCAAGAAACAAAGAGGCCACCTTCTTGCTAAAGAATGTTTTTCCTTTATCGTTGAAACACTGGATACTTTGTTCTCGATCACAAAATATCAGCCCAATCTTTGCTGGCTACTCCTCGTTCTCAGGAATTCTCTCTATCTCTGTTATGAGCCTGTCTTTAATCAAATCCTTCTCAGAGAAACTCATTTCAATGATGAAATCGAACGCCCCACGCTCAGCCTGATCGAGTACAGGGATATCTGCTAATGCGTAGTCCTTTTAGAAAATCTGTACTGTTTGGCCCCATTTCTTCGTTACTCGTTTGATCATCGTTATCTTCTAAGGAGGCTTCATCAGTTCTGGTGTCACGAGGCTTAGACGCCAACCGAAGCAGAATATCACCAATAGAAATTTCTGCCTGCTTACTTAGCTTGAACTTGTCCAGGAAGGATGTGACTGAAATTTTCATTTGAGCCACTGTTCCCCAGCGTGTGCTTAACTTAAACTTTAGATAACACTTGTCATCGTCTCTCGTCCATAGATTATCCAGGAAGTACAAGAGTCTTTTTTCAAATGTTAACTGTAACCTTTCCTTTGACTCACGTTTCCAGTCAGACTTTTTCATCTCGCAAGTTAAAATCTTGGTATATGTCGTTCCACACCATGTTCCAGGCTCTTCGAAGATCACCTTCAACTTCTTTGGTTTGGCGGCCTTTTTGGGAAGACTAATTGATTCAAAGAAGATTGGCATGTTTGGAAGGTGAGCCTCTCCACTGTCACTCTGGGATAATATTTCTTGGCCCTTGTTCTCTTCAACTGCATCGACCCATTCTTCATTATCTTCTGCATCCAGCCATTCATTGCTTTGTACTGCATCGATCCATTCTTCATTATCTTCTGCATCCAGCCATTCATTGTTTTGTACTGCATCGCACTATTCATCACCTACCACCTCTTCAATATGCGAAACGTTAGTACATTCTTTTTGATCCGTTGTATCCAAGAATCCTTCGCTTCCGACTTCCTTAGCCACATCTTTATCTTCAATACAAGGCTCAGTCATCAGACGAAGCACAGCATTGCCTACAAGAAGATCTAAATCGTTCAGACGAAATTTGTCCAAGAAGGACTTGACTGAAATTTTCGTTTTAGCCACTGTTCTCCAGCGTGTGGTTAATTTGAAGTGTAGATAACACTTCTTATGGTCTCTCATCCGTAGATTATCCAGGAAGCACAAGAGTCTCTTTTCCATTGTTAACTGTAACCTTTCCTCTGACTCAGGTTTCCAGTCGGACTTTTTCATCTCATACGTTAAAATCTCGGTATAAGTCGTCCCACACCATGTTTCAGGCTCTTCGAAGATCACCTTCAATTTCCTAGGTTTGGTGGCATTTTTAGGAAGACTAATTGACGCACAGGAGATCTCCATGTTTGGAAGAGAAGATTCTCCTCTGACTGGAGATTTCTTAGAACTTTTATCTGTATCACCAACGGCATCCATATGTTCATCCGCATCAACAATAGCAGAATAATCCATCTCTCCTTTCAGTCCTTGATGTTCCACATCCGAAAGCTTCATCTCACTATTACTGATTCTCGGAATGTCGCTCTCTTCCCGCACAGCTCCTGTATCTTGCTCTATACGAATTGTAATCATCTCCATGAAAACTTCAATCACCCGACGAACAGTCATCATGTACAGGAAATATTTACCTGGGACTTTCATCTGACCCACTGTTTTCCCGCCTCTAGTTAACCGAAACCTCACCTTACACTTCTCGTCTGCGTTGGTTAACCTTCTCAATGGCCACAAAGATTCTTTCGCAAACACCATCTTCTGCCATACTTTTAAGAAAGGTATCCAGTTAGAGTCGTTCATCTTGAGAGTGAAAATCGTCGTGACGACGATTTTACCTGTCACAAGTTCTTCCAACGTAATCTCCAATTCTTGGGGTTTGACGACCGGTTTGGAAACAATCACGTACCCGCTCACGACGAGCTGATTTGGAATTGTGACACCTGCCATTGGAGTACCGTCTATTGCGCTTGCCATATTTTGATTACCTGACAAGTCTTTACAGTCTATGCCATCTTGTAAGGAGGGTATTGGAAACATATACTAGATGACAGTAATTGGGTAATCACAGACGTAATATATCTATTGATTTAATGGATATTTGAGAGATTAGTAGTGTTACATAGTTGTGATATATCATTGCGTTGTGACTTCCGAAACCACAAATGTAGGACACACATCAGTAGACCTGTTCTATGATACATGGGTAGTTGAGATATAAGACACATGTCAGTAGATCTGTTCTAAATTAGATGCGTGGTTTAGATAAAAGACATGTCAGTATACCTGTTCTATGATGCATGCTTAGTTCAGATACAAGAGACACGTGTTAGTAACGCATTTCGATGATACATAGACAGGCAGTTCAGATGAAGGACATGTGTCACTGGCGCTTTTTTATGATAAGTAGACAGCTCAGATAAATCTAACGCGTTCGAAATGGAAATACAGGAAAATCATCGTCAATCATAACGAGTCAGAGAAATGCGATCACTGGTAATCTCGATAGTGGTGACAACGCTTGAGACATCTTTATGTTAATATCGTGTAAAAGTAATAATTGATCACTTTGATATTGTAGGAAATAAGAACCTTTGATGGTGTAGTACTGTTTTACAAGACTGTGGCCATGCTTGGCCTATTATTTATATTGCTGGTGATACTGATAAGTTTTGTCTCATTATTAGGGTGACGATCTTGGCAATGTGAGAGGTTTGCAGAGCAAAACTAATACAAGGTGGATACATTGACTTTACTTTAAAGATAATGGAATTTATAGCAGATATGTGTCACGTCACTCACAGCGATGATTATTTGTTAGTATTTATGTATGAAAATGTTGATCATCATAATTTGTGCTGATGTTAGTTAATTAATGCTACTTTAGTGTACCTATGCATGCCAGTTCTATTTGTATGAAGGCTATCTGAACAGGTAAACTTAGTAAGAATAAGGATATTTTGAAGATTAGGGTGTGATGGGAAAGCATACAGTGAGCATACAATGGTTCAAGCCGGTTTCAAGGAACTTAGTAGGCACAGATATGGTGATGGCCTTTCCAGTGCCGCTGAGGGTGTCGAGCACGGCACAATGAATACAAAATGATCACGTGTGGGTCCAAGTTTCGCGAAGGAAATGTTATTATAAAGGTGAAGGTGTAGTGAAGGAGAGTGTAATGAAGTTATGATACAGTAAAGATAAGGAGGTAGTGAAGATAAAGGGTAATGAAGATAAGATGGTAGCGAAGATAAAAGTGTAGTGAAGATAAGGAGGTAGTGAAGTACAAGGGTTCAGTGAGCAGAGAATTGTTCAAGCTAGTTTTAAGGAACTTAGTAGGTAAATATATGGTGATTGCCGTTCAAGCGGAGCTGAGGGTGTACAGAAAAGCGCAATTAATATAAATTGATCAAGTATAGTTCCATGTTTCGCGATGTTAATGTTGCTATGAGGGTGAAGGTGTAGTGAAGAAGAGTGTGATGAAGTTATAATATAATGAAGGTAAGGAGGTAGCGACGATAATAGTTTAGTGAAGATAAAACGTTAGTGAAGATAAGGAGGTAGTGAAGATAAAAGGGTAATGAAGATAAAAGGGTAGTGAAGATAAGAAGGTAGTGAAGATAAAAGGGTAGTGAAGATAAGGAGGTACTGAAGATTCGGAGGTAGTAAAGATAAGGAGGTGGTAAAGATAAGGAGGTAGTGAAGATAAGTAGATAGAATAATGAGGTAGTGAAGATAAATGGGTAATGAAGATAAAAGGGTAGAAAGGTTAAGAAGGTAGTGAAGATAAGGAGGTAGTGAAGATAAGGAGGTAGTAAAGATAAGGATGTAGTAAAGATACGGAGGTAGTGAAGATAAATAGGTAGTGCAGATAAGGAGGTAGTGAAGATAAATGGGTAATGAAGATAAAAGTGTAGTGAAGATAAGAAGGTAGTGAAGGTAGTGAAGATATAAGGGTAGTGAAGATAAAAGGGTAGTGAAGATAAGGAGGTAGTAAAGATAAGGAGGTAGTAAAGATAAGGAGGTAGTGAAGATAGATAGGTAGTGAAGATAAGGAGGAAGTGAAGATAAATGGGTAATGAAGATAAAAGTGTTGTGAAGATAAGAAGGTAGTGGAGAAGGTAGTGAAGATAAATGGGTAATGAAGATAAAAGTGTTGTGAAGATAAGAAGGTAGTGAAGATAAAAGGATAGTGAAGATAAGGAGGTAGTGAAGATAAGGAGGTAGTAAAGATAAGGAGGTAGTAAAGATAAGGAGGTATTGAAGATAAGGAGGTAGTGAAGTTAAGAGGGTAATGAAGATAAAAGGGTAGTGAAGAAGGTAGTGAAGATTAGGAGGTAGTGAAGATAAGGAGGTAGTAAAGATAAGGAGTTAGTGAAGATAAGGAGGTAGTGAAGATAAGGAGGTAGTGCAGGTAAATCTGATCATTAAAGGTCACCTCAAAGGATATCTTGACTACCTTATCATTATCATACCCCAACAATATCATCTTAGGTACATCCTGGATCCACTGATCTTTGAAGTGACCTTACGAATCATAAGTAAATCCATCTTAACTACACCCTCCACACCAATGGCCTTTCATCTGACCATAAAAGGATATCTTCACTATCTTATCATCACTACATCCCAACATTATCATCTAATCTACATCCTGGATACATTGACCTTTGAAGTGACCTTGTGAATCATAAGTAAATCCATCTTCACTACACCCTCCACACCAATGGCTTTTCATCTGAGCATCAAAGGTCACCGCAAAGGATATCTTCACTACCTTATCGTTACTACACCCCAACATTATCATCTTCACTACATCCTGGATTCACTGACCTTTGAAATCACCTTATGGATCATAAGTAAAGCCATCTTCACTACACCCTCCATACCAATGGCCTTTCGTCTGATCATTAAAGGTCACCTCAAAGGCTATCTTCACTACCTTATCATTACTACACCCCAACATTGTCATCTTCGCTACATCTTGGATCCATTTACCACTAAATTGACCTTATGGATCACGAGTAAATCCATCTTCAGTACACCCTCCACACCAATGTTCTTTCATCTGATCATTAAAGGTCACCTCAAAGGATATCTGCACTACCTTATCATTATCATACCCCAACATTAATGTAAATCCATCTTCACTACTACTTCATATTCAATATGTTTTCCAACCCATTCAAATCAGATTAATGGCCATTTCCACAACGTTAATCCCAACTTAACTATTTTGCTCATTTTGCTCATCTTGGATATTAGTCAAGGACCTACAGCTTTTCCCTATATATATATATAAACAATCAGCGTGTTACCGGGTCTCAGATTGATTTGCCTTCAAGATGTGCCACGGTAAGGTTCTCTCCCGAGTCGAGGTCGACAGCCTCATCTCACAGGGAACTGTTTTGGGTTCTGGGTTATTTGGAATAGCCTATCTTGTGAGGTGGAACAACAGCGATGCCGTGCTGAAAGTGGAAGACAGATTTGGAAGCGAACGTGACTTTCAACTGGAGGCATATTTCCTGGAAAAATTGGACGGCGCTGGAGGAGCCCCAAGACTTCTGGCTGTTTCATACGAACCTCTGTCTCTTCTGATGTCCTTCGAGGGCCACCAGACGCTCGAGAACCTCTTGGATAACCACCATTTACCCGACAGGTACCTGGGCCAGATCTGCTTGCAGATCTGCAAGTGTCTGCAGGAGATTCACGCCCACGGGGTCGTACATTCCGATCTCCACCCCGGCAATATTCTCGTGACCGTGCCAGACGACCTTTCACTCCCACCAAAGGTCAACATCATAGACTTCGGCAAGGCTACGTATTCCGTCACCACCCTTGCCCTTCTCCCTCCTGAAGACATATACCTCGCCCTGACTTTTGACGTCAAGACCTTCAGCACCGATGCAGATGAAGATGTGGAGCAGGTGGCAGGGCTGCTTTTCGAGGATGTTTTCAGCTACATGAACGAGGAAGCCCCCTCGCCTGCCCGTCAAGTGACCCTGGATGCTTCTCGTGGGCTCCTGCGCAGTTTGGATGAGCTAGTGGCCGGTCTCACGGAAGCCTTCACCTGAGGCCTGCTCAACTCTACCTCCGTTCACATCTCCATTGGTTTGCCTGGTCAAGGCACCATGTATAAATGCCCAGAGCAAGGTTCTTTTCTTTCCACCTCTACTACGGAAGGAACGATGGCCTCCCTAGACGTGGAATCCCCCTTCTTGTACTTTACCACCGGACCAGGTTATTTTTTTTACTTCATCCTGAATCGAATATATATAGAAACAACGATACTCCTACACTGGACGTCCCAGGGACGGCCCTCAAAACCCTTCTCCAGTAGTGCATCGAGGAGGCCCCATTGGTGTGTCCCCGCTGACGGGGACAAGGGGAAAGAACCCTTCATAAAAAAAATTTCTTAATTCATTTCTAAACTTTACTTATACTTTTACTTACTCTTATAATCCGTTTGAGTCATCCTCTTTCAAAGACAGTTTCATAATAAGCATCTCAAAAATGTGTTCTGTCAAATAGTCTGAGAAACGCAATCTGTCTCCAACGGCCATTTCTTTGTACGAGTCTTCTGACGACCTTTCAGAACGTTACTGTTTTTGAGCATGACGACGATACGACCCTTGGACATGATTATCCTTGGACCTTTGAACCTGACTCTTGAAGAGTCAGGTTCAAAGGTTAAGGCAACAGTCCATCTAACTCAAAGGGTCGTGTAGCCGTGCTAAAGGCTCGTAATAGCGTGCTCAGGGATAGCAAATTTTTCTCTAAGGGTCGCACAGTCGTGTTGAAGGATCGCACCGCTGTGCTTAAGGATCGTCCTGTCGTGTTCGACGACCGTAACTTTGTGTTCAATGATCATCTATAGTCGTGTTGAAAGGTTACATAAACGACATCTAATCTACAGAATTTGTCTGCGTATATCGGCAACCAGTGTAAAACGACACATAACCACAAAGAAGAAAAGAAAAATCCTCACAAACTCACAACCCAAAAGCAACTATTTCAAACTGACTGCTTACATCGACCGCCTCTCCTCAAAGGCCACTTCCCTTCAGTGATTAAAATTTGTCTTACATCAACCCGCCTATAATGGATGCCTGCCTATAAGCCAACTGGCACATAATGTCCACATCGTTAACACATACACCCTAGTCTTATCGGCCTGCTATTAGTAACATTCATTTGCTCATAGTGATCACGTCTCTATAACAGATATCTAGTTAGATACTTTTTTATAGCTATCAACCGCCTTTTGCGGACACTTTTCAAAATACGACTTCCTCTATATAAGGACTTTTGTTTAACGGTCACCTCTGTATTACCGCATGATTTCAGTAGCAAGTAATGGTTATGTTTACTTTCCAATTCTCTTTGTTATACCTAGGGCTGGCTAGACCTACTCTTCTCACTTCAGTTCTAGGAAATTATTAGCACATGAGATTTGGGTCGGTCCAAGATACGAGATGTAAAATTCTTGAGTTTCTTTCACGTTTATTGTTTGATCACGAAAGATTCAGATGGACAGAGCTTGGGGAAGATCATCAATGTTTTTAGACTGCATACATTTATATAGTTATATCCCAAATTTTAAATGGTTATCGTAATTTTAAAAGCCTTAAACCAAATTCTAAGCTATTGTAAGTTCTCACTTTAAAAATTTGTAAACTAACTTCAAATGTTATTTGTTTTACTTATGCAGCTGTAGACGAAATATGAGTGTTTTTTTCTTTTCACTAAAACAGCTACTAACCCATATTCTAAACGTTCGTTCTGGCATTTACAGTTATTTTCAAACGTACCTTGAGCTGCAGAAGCTTCTAGAAAGGTCCTGGGTAACAAGACCCCCATATCAAAACTGACCCCTGGGGTAAATATATACATAAACGCATACGTGGGAAACTTTCACAAGCAACGATACTAGGAAGGGAAACTTAGAACTCGTCTTTACTGGAATTCCGAATGGTTTCCAGACCTATGATGCCAATGTTTGGGTTCAGTGGAGGGTTTGATTATAGCATGTGTAAAGGGCTATTACGATATGACTATTGTTTATAGCCAAGGGAGAATGGGAATATTATTTGTCATCACATCTCTGGAGAGAGCAGGACCCCTGAGCATACCTAAGGTGTCGTACCGTCAGTCAGGGTCGTCTCGTCGTGCCGAAGGGGTTGATGCAGTTTTCGGTTCGTACTGACGAACAAAGATCAGCCTCTGACTAAAAGTAGGGCGAGCGCGTAGCGTTCACCGCAGGAAAAAAATCGACAGCGAGGAAGAATGACCGGTTGCGTGTGCTACGCTACGCGTTGTGCGCGAGTTGGAGTGATTGTATTGTTTGTGGACTGACAGCCAGCGGCCCACTTGTGGGTGAGGCAGAGAGAAAGATAAAGCTACCTGGGACAAGGGAGTGAAACTTGACAGCCACTAAGGTGCTGCAGCCGTTCGAGAGAGAGAGAGTATGACTCTGCGATGACCACGACGTCACCTGTGATGTAAACAAAGAATTAGTAAATATCTAGTAAATATTATTTGCAATTATCATTTGCTGGCAATATATTTACCCGACTTATATCTGAAAAAGACAGATGATTTAAACATTTCTAATATTGTTGACCAACTCATGAAAGATACATGCAGGATGTGTATGATAAGGATATATAGGTAGGAATATATATATATATATATA
>JAYMFT010230730.1:0-11199 GCA_038088735.1 Panulirus argus
ACATACAGATCCATCTGTTTTTCTAAGTATTTCTCACATGCATTCTTCAAAGTAAACACCTGATCCACACATCCTCTACCACTTCTAAAACCACACTGCTCCTCCTGGGTCTGGTGCTCTGTACATGCCCTTACCCTCTCAATCAGTACCCTCCCATACAGTTTTCCAGGAATACTCAACAAACTTATACCTCTGTGGTTTGAACACTCATCTTTAACCCCTTTGCCTTTGTACATTATCATTATACATGCATTCCGCCAATCCTCAGGCACTTCACCATGATCCATGCAGTCATTGAATATCCTTTCTAATTAATCAATAACACAGTCACCCCCTTTCTTAATTAATTCATCTGCAATACCATTCAGTCCCATCGCCTTGCCGGATTTTATCTTTCGCAAGGCTTTCACCACCTCTTCTCTCTTCACCAAACCCTTCTCCCCGACTCTCTCACTTTGCATACCACCCTGACCAAAACACCCTTCATCTGCCATTATAACATCAAACACATTCAGCAATCCTTCAAAATTCTCACTCAATCTCCTCCTCACTCCATCACTACCTGTTATCAGTTCCCCCCTTGACCCCTTTAGTGATGTTCCCATTAGTTCTCTTGTCTTTTGCACATTATTTACCTCCCTCCAAAACATCTTTTTAGTCTCCCTAAAGTTTAGTGAAACTCTCATTTACCATCTTTTTCAACCCTTGCACCTTCCACTTTACCTCCTGCTGCTTTCTCTTATACATCTCCCAGTCACTTGCAATCTCTCCTTGTAAGTATTGTCCAAACACCTCTCTTTTCTCTTTCACTAACAACTTTACTTCTTCATCCCACCATTCACTACCCTTTCTTATCTGCCCACCTTTCTCATGCCACATGCATCTCTTGCACATGCCATCACTGCTTTCCTAAATACCTCCCATTCCTCACCCACCACTCCTTTCACTTCACTTGCTCTCATCTTTTGCCATTCTACACTCAGTCTTTCCCAGTACTTCTTCATACAAGTCTCCTTCCCATTCTCATTTAGTCTCACCACTCTCTTCTTCCTTACATTCTCTCCTTTTTCTGAAAGCCTTTACAAATCTTCACCATCGCCTTCAAAAGATAGTGATCAGACATCCCTCCAGCTGCCCCTCCCAGCACATTTACATCCAAAAGTCTTCCTTTTACATGCCTGTCAATTAACACGTAGTCTAGTAATACCCTTTGACCATCTTTCTTCCTCACATATGCATACTTATGTATATTTCTCTTTTTGAACCAGGTATTCCCAATCACCAGTCTTTTTTCAGCTCACAAGTCCTTGAGCTCTTCCTCATTTCCATTCACAAAATTGAATACCTCACCCTCAACTGCCACATTACTCACCTTTGCATTCAAATCACCCATCACTAATGCTTGGTCTCATGCACCAAAACTGCTGACACACTCACTCGGCTGCTCCAAAGACACTTGCCTCTCAAGATCTTTCTTCTCATGGCCAGGTGCATAAGCACCAATAATCACCCATCTCTCACCATCCACTTTCATTACTACCCACAACAATTCAGAATTTACTTCCTTACACTCTATCACACACTCCCACAACTCCTGCTTCAGGAGTAATGTTACTCCTTCCTTAGCTCTTGTCCTCTCACCAACCCGACTTTACTTCCAAGATGTTTCCAAAATATTTGTCTCCTATACCTTTAAGCTTCATTTCACTCAGAGCCAGAACATCCAGGTTTCTTTCTCAAACTTACTACCAATTTCTCTTTCCTCCCATCATGGTTACATCCACACACATTCAGACACCCTAATCTGAGCCTTCGAGGAGGAGGAGCACACCCCACTTGATTCCTTCTTTTCTTTCCTTTTTTAGAATTTGAAGTACAAGGGAAGGGTTTCCAGCCCCCTGCTCTCCTCCCTTTAGTTGCCTTCTGCAACATGCTGGGAATATGGAAGCAGAATTCTTTCTCCTTTATATATATTTTTTTTTAATACATGTTTGTCAATAGTTTCTCAAGTTATTAAGATTTGTTTCCAGTCTTGCATTATAGACTAGACATTCTCACTGCTGTGGAAGTATGATGTTGCTCATCTGAAAATTTTCTTCTTGCTATTTTTCAGAAGAAGAAGGTGACGAACAAGAGAAGATATTAATTAATAAGTCTAGAAGTGGACAGAATGAGAATCATGATGAAGGAACTGATGAGGATGAGAATGAATACATAGCCCCAGCATTTGATGAAATTGTACCTGTTATAAACTTTATTTCTGATAAATTAATGGAAGCTAATAAGTAAGTCATTCATTAACCATATTTCCATACTCTTGTGTCATTTGCATTTATTTGTGATAAAGTATTGGAAGCTTATAAGTAAGTCATTCATTAATATATATTTTCATACTTTTTCGTATGTATTTATTGCTGACTAATTAACGGAAGCCAGTAAGTCATTATTGTAACTTTTATGTATCCATGTTTTTCCTTCATATGCATTTTTTTCATTTTCATTCATTGAACTTTTTTTAGACAACAAGAAGAAAAGAAAGGCCCTGATATTCCTGCTCTGTTCCTCTTGGAATGTACAAACACCCTTCTTACCCAGCTGTCACATTCAGAAAACATAGTGCAGTTGCATAAACCATCAAGAACTCTCTCACCTTCAGGTATGTAGTAAATATTATCTGTTTCTCTATTATGCTGCCCTCTTCATTGAAAGCAGGGGACACACCCATCACTAATACATGAAACATTTGGTAAAGAATTTTTCCTGTTGGTTTGGTTTCACAGGTGAGGAATTCATTTGCTTCTGTTTCCACTAAGAAAACAAGAAAGTGAAATGGACCTGGGTGACCTCATTAGTTATATACAAAGGGGAAGTTGGAACCAAGAAATTGGAAAGCACAGAAGTACCCCCCCTCACACCTAGGAGGGATGCTATCTGTACTTGAGGGATCCATGAAAGGAAAAGATCCCAATGATGAGAATCAGAGAAATAATAGATCCATTTATAAATCACCAAAATTTCTCACAGTTAGTGCCAAAATTACACAGACTTCATCTAACGTAATTTAGACACAGAAGATAATTCTTCATAACCTTTAAAGACAACCAGTCCCCAATTGCTGTTTTCTGTAAATTTAAGAAGCATAGATGAACATTTAGAATTGTCTGAAGGACCTTCTTCTAAAGGAAGTAATTCACTTAGATCAGAGTCTTTGTTGAAAGATGATATTGACTTTAAGTCCCTTCATGAAGAAAGTTGTAATGTAAGAAATATTTCCAAAAATGGGAAAATATGTACAAGGAAAAAAAGCTACAAATTAGTTTTGCTGTATAGAAGATCTAGAATCTAATATACTGTTATAGGAAAATGTTGATAATCAGTTTCTGGTAAGAAAAAATGAGATTGATTTTTTTTGCCCAGCATTCACTGTAGTCTCAGATATCAGAATCATAGGGACCAGATTCCACCTTATCGAATGAGTTTTCCAATTTATTGCGTATTTTGATTCTTATAATGTTATGTGAAAGAGAAAACTTTTTTTTAGTGCAAATTATTAAACAAATATATGAATTTATTTTGCTGTAGAAAATACTTCACTGTACATTGAAGAAACATTAAAATGTGGAAGATGGTATACCCTAATGTACAGTACATTCTCAGCATTTTTTAAAGTGATAAAATGATTGCAAAAGTTTTATTGTTTATTTAGTTTGAACATTGTGTTAGTAGTTTAATAATGAAAAATACAAATCTTCAATCCTTGTTTGATTACTCATCAGAGACCGATAATGAAAACATGTAAACTGTGACAATGACATAAATTTGAAAATAAATATAACATATTGCACTTCTCTAAAAGTGATAAAAAACAAAAGTGCATCAGACTGTTATTAAGAGAATAGCAAATAAAACATAATAAACAAGAGACACTCTGATACATTAGAAAATAGATTGTAAATAATCAAACTGTATGGATAAGCAACCTGAGGTCAGGATATCATGGGCTACTACATTGACAAGTACACTAATGATAAACTGCCTGTGATGCCATTCCAACAAAGTGCATATTCAGATAGTTTGATTATTTATATAATTTGCATGGTATGTTGGCACCGTATTGAAAATAATTAAATTATGTGATAGCAGACCAAAAATATAGAAGTAACAGTGCTGTTGGTCAAATGTTTTAGTATCTTTTCGTGTAGTGTAGGAAAGAGGGTCTTGGTTTGTAGACTATTTCCAGTAAGATCGAATTGTAAAGCAAACTTTTTGAAAAAGTTTATAGAAGCTCTTGATTCATCAAAAGAAATGCATTCAGTTGATGATAGAACTCATTACTAGATAATATGTCAGTCACGTCCATGAATCACATCAGATTTTGAGGTTAAGATTTTTTAATGGATGTAGGACAATGGCACTTTTTTTAAGCACATGCAAATTAATTGATGAATTCCCATTTATGAAACCAGGAAAATGTAGGAAGTTCCCAATACTGAAATGGATGAATTGTGATGTTAATGGAGGGCCATTTTTTATATAGAATGAAAGTGTTATATGTAGGTGTGTGTGTGAATTAAGTTTGTACATGGTAAGACAGAATGGAAATCTGATTCATTCAGATTTTAAAATCAGATTTTTAGTTAAGTAGCTGGTATATAAAGCAGGATTTTCACATGTCAGCATTTAGTGGCAGAAGATGGCATTAAACCTGTGACAAGGAAGTTAGCAGTTTAGCTGCTTTTATCCTTTCATATTTACCTGATAAATCTTTGATTTTGAAGTTTCATTGTTGAACTTTTCTGTAATTTGGTACCATTTTTCTGTATTCCTGTCTTTTATGGAGTTCATTAGTAATTCAAGCTTTTTTGTTATTGTTCCCAATTATATTATTGGAATTGACTTTTATAGCACTGCCATCTCCTGCATACTGCTCAACACTCCTTGTTGGGGCACTTTGGCAGCGACTTTGTCCAACACTTGTGGCCCTGCTTGGTTCCCCTGTATCTCAGCGACTGGCCAGGGCATCAGGCAGAACTGAGGGCCAGATGGGACGGGGCTCTGGTTGTTTGGCTCACCCAGGTCCTCTGTTCAATAACCAACAAGCAAGGGCTATATACAAGTGAGAACCATTGATATTTTTTCTAAAAATATTTGCCTGATTTCAAGTATTAATTTGGCATTACATGAACAGCATGTGACTTCTTTAAAAACCACATTTCTTTATAGTCTAAAGCAGATATATTTCTGAAAGTTGTAAAGCATCCATTAATTATAAGTACTTGAATTTGATGTTTAAATCCTTTGATTTCGGTAAACTAGTTATTGCAGGACATAACATGAATTCTTTTTCTTAATGGAATAGATGAAAATATGAGGATATCATATCTTTTTATTACTTTCAGTGTTGCATGTGGGCTGGTAGTGATTATGGGCAGTGTGGGTGAAATGAGACCTGTACTGGAGAGTCTCTTTCATCGAATGCTACTCTATCCTCCACCCCAGTGTCGTCGAGATGCCCTCAAGGCTATAACTGAGGTAAGTAGATAATATGGGTATGAGAATCGTTCATATACACTTTTATTGTTATATGTCAAGACTAGAAACTTGTTTTTGCAAACAGAATATTCTGTGTGCTGTTGCCATGTGGCTAACTGATCTATTAGCTACTACAGTTGTACATGCGTGTAAGTGACCATGCATTAGCAGCACTTTGTCTCCCAACAGCATAATGTTTTTTACTGGCTTTTGTTAAGCTTTTTTCCCTCATCCATATCTTATTGATGGAGCTGTGTTGGAGGTTTTGACAGGAAATATGGTTAGAATAAAAGAATCAGAGAAGGACATAAGGTTTTGGAAATAGAGAATGCAGATGAAAGTGTGATAATGGAAGAGGAAATACAGAACATTTTTTAGGAGTTAAAAAGTTATAGAGATCAAGATGTAGAGAGTGAAAACCAACAAAAGATAGTGGGTTTTCAGGAAAGAAATTTACAGTGAGGTGCCATTGGATAGTAAGAATTTGGAAAATATTTAAAATTTCATTTACCTTTGGAATTATTAGTCCACCTCTATGAAGAAGAGGAAGAGCTATTCAGCTGCCCTTGGTATCGATATTTGGGCCCATGTTTACAAATGTATGCACATCCTCACATTGGTTAAGTTTTACATCAGAGTCCAATTTTCAGACACTGTTTCATGTATCATATAACATCATATACAGATTCATATTGATGAACATTGCAGTATCTTACCAAGGTCACTCAGTCATACATTTCACACCTGACGAGCAAATTTCATAAGTGATGATCATCTGTGTTTCCAGTGAAGTTTGAGAAGTGGATTTTGAGGTATATAAGAGCATAATAAGAGATACCCAAGTTGCTTTGCAGCCTGAAGACAGTCATAAGGGCTTGAAATTTGTTTGCAAAAATGACAGAGTATGTAGAAAGTATAATTCTGCCTCCCATGGTGTACAGGAGTGAAACAGATTTGCAGGAATGGAACAGCTCAATAGGTGCAATGTCTGTGATTGGATTTCCAAAGATTAGAATGAAGAGTGAAAAGAGTGTGTAGAGTTAGAAAGAAAAGTTAGAATGCAGTTTAGAACAGAAAAAGGATTAGCTTTTAAAGTAGATAAGGGAGTAATAAAGTGGTTTGAGGATATTGAAAAACAGATGTATTGTGCAAACAGTATACAAGAGAGCATGAGGAAGATGAGATGAGGAAGAAAATGGGTGAGACAGTGATTGAGGTGGAACAACAGAATGTGGGAAAATATGGTTGGGAATTATTTAAACATAGAGGAATGTTTGCATTTATGCAAGAACATTGATCTTTAGAGAAGACTACTCATGCCACCCTGTTGGGCAATGGGAAATGGCATACATGAATATAATTTTTAGTAGATGTAAAGATTCATGATTTCTCATTGTTTATTGTAATGTAAAAATATAATTCTTATGTATGTGATATTTTCAGTTGATGAGTAATCCAGTGAAGCTTATACAACTTGCTGGACCAATACTGTACCCAGATCCCAGAAATCCCCATCAGAATGATCTAGCACTCTTCAGGCTGTAAGTATTTTTTTGATTATGTAAGATGCAGTAGAGCTTTTGAGTATACATGATAAGAAGTATAGGAGAGTGGTGATTGAGAATATGGTGACTTGCACAGAACATCAGATTAGAGAGGAGCACTATGGCTTCAGAAGAGTTAGAGTTTCTAGACCAGGTGTTTGAAGAATTTATTTGAGAAATGCTTAGAGATATTGAATATTATTTGGCTTTTATGAACATGAAGAAAGTGTATGATAGGGTTAACAGAAAGGCCTTTTGAAAATTGCTGTGGATATATCATGTAGATTAAAATCAACGAATGCAGTGAGGAGTATTTTTTTATTTGGAAAGAATAGGAAGGGAAGACAGTGAGTGGTTCTTAGTGGAGGTGGGTCTCCATTAATAGTGTATGATGTCATCGTTGAGGTGTAATGTGTTTTTGAATGGGTTAGTAAGGAGGTGAATACAAGGGTCCTAGAGTAAGGGGCAGATCGATGGTATGCTGGGGGTGAGTGAACATGGGAGGTGAATCAAATGCTATTTAAAGATGATACAGCTCCGTTGGCAGAATCAAGAAATGAACTCCAGAAGCTGTTGACAGACTTTAGGAGAGTGTGTGAAAGGAGAAAATTGAGAGTCATTGTGAATAGAAGGTAATAGGGTATAGCAAAGAGATGAAACAGGATGGTCTGAAAGAAAGTTTGAATGTGAAGGACCTGGAGGAAGTGGGGTGGACTTGGCAATGGATGGAAGCACCGAGGCTGAAGTGAATCACGGAGTACATTGAGGAGTGTTTGTATGGAGAGGTTAGTATCTTTTAGGACACATATGGGTATGTTTGAAGTAATAATCATCCCAGCAGTATTGAATAGATTTGCATCTTGGGGTCTGAGTGTAAAAGAATGGAAGAGTGTGGCTGAGCTGAAAATGAAATGCCTAAAGACTGTATGTGGCATGAAGTTATAGTTAGTGCAGCATGATATAGAGAGCTGACCAGGGTGTGCTAAAATACTTTTGTCATATGTCAAGGCTCATCAGTGAAAGACTGACTAAGAGGATCTGTATGTCAGAAGTGGAGGGAGGAAAGGGTAAGGGGAAACCAAGAAGGAGATTGAAGGATGGAATGAAAGAAGCTTTACTTTATTGGGACTTGAACATTTAGATGAAAGAGAGGTGTGTATAGAAATGAATAACATGGATTGTTATGATACAGGGGGAGCAATATGATGTCATTGGGTTGAAGTGGTCATTGTAAACCATGATGTAGTGTTTGAGGTTTGACAGTGGATAGTGGGCTCTAGCTTGAATGCATTACACATGACTGCAAGAGAGTCGATGTATATATTTGATACCATCAATCATCTGTTCCTCATGCTACCTTACTAGAGCAGAAGTAGATGTGTTTAGAAAAATGAATAGAATTCTATATTATTTGTTAGTGTTAGCCAGGTGAATATAGTATTAGAACCTGTACTGATTGTAGCTAACCAAAATAATCCTAGTTTTGATTCACCATCCAAAATCAGTGTCATTGCATATCACACATAATTGTTTGGAAGGGATATGAATAATTATAATTTGGTTTGTAGGTAGGTCCTTCACATTGAATGGTCAGTGCATTACATCATTCATTGCAAAACATCTTGCATCTCCAACTAGAAAGTTAGGCCATGCTGATAAAGATAGAAGTGCCCAGCATGTGTCAGTGCAAAACATTATATTTATATTTCTCGTGGAGAATGTTGAACATCTTTTCCTTAAATAGAAGAAATTTATTCCATAGATGTAAATTTTTATTCATATGTTTTTGTTAATCTTACCTTAAATATCTTCAGTGTGATGGACAGTTTAGCTGAGTGTGGTAACTGCAATGATGCTGAGGTTCAACGAGTTTTGGTGGACTCTGTTTCTACTCTTCTAACTTCTTTAGAAAAGCTGTCTCTGGGCTCTTCACTCTCTCAGCAACATGTTGAAGTTATCAATGCCATGTACGCTAGGATACAAGATGGAGACTATTCAGGTACTGTAATAGATTGATTGAGATTTATGCTTTTCAAGATATTTATCATGAAGTCATTGCAGTATAGGTGACCTTTTGATTTTTTTTATATTAGACTCATGAAAAGGACTGAAATTATAATGACAGACTTTGGAAAGTACATATAACATCTTCGGTTTAATAAGATGATTAAGTAGCAGAACAACTGGAATTCCATCAGCCTGGTACACCTGCACATATTGATATATCTTTGCTGGATTTTTCTCTGTTTTTGACATTGAGAAGATAAAAGCCTTAGCTTTTTCGAGGTGGGCTGTACAAATGAGATATCAAGAGAAGCTTAAGAATTTTCATAAACTGAGCGCTCGCCATGCAAAAGCAAGTCTTCAGGTTTTGATTTGTTTAAAGCCAGTATTCTAAACCGTATATTTCATGAATGCCAAGACCTGCTATTTAAATCTCTTGTTTGAGACTTCTTGTCTCAGTAGTGCTGCCATTAGGTGTGCCTTTGCTGACAGTTACTGTTTAAAGTAGAACATTATGTGCATTACATTTGAATATGACTTCCCTATTGGTCCATTTTACAGAGTCAAACACTTTTTTACCAGATGTAACAGTATTACCATCAGTTGACACATGTAGGTACTAAAAGAAACACCTGTGAATGTCATGAAATGTTCTGAATACACAGCCAAGGCCCTTGCAGAATAAGGCACTATATATTGTTAATTGTTCCATGATGTACAAGTATTTGCTCAAATTTCTCATTGTATACCTTCATGATCTCCTATAAAAGAGAGTAAGAGGCATGCATGGAATAGAGTGAACGGGTGTGATGTAGTAAGGGGCATGTAAAGCAGCCAGGGAAAACCACAGAATGGTTTGTGGGGTTTAGCTGTTGATGGTAGTCTTTGGTTGCAGTGCATTGTACATGACAGCTAGAAATTGGAAGTAAGCAAATCAGGTCATTGTTCATATGTTCCTGGTAGGAAACTATGGATAAGTACAGAAGAGAAAATTGGAGTTTTTGCTTAATTTTTATGTCCCTTGGTGAAACTTGGGTTTGCCCCGGTCCATGTGTCTTTGCATACAATTGTGCATGCATAACAGTATTGTGTGCACAGTATCATATGACTGGATGATTGGATGAGGACCATACTTGAACGCAATTTTATACTGATAAAGGTTTTGACTGTACAAAAAGATACTGATGGGGGAGGGGGCATAGGAATAGTAAAAGGTGTGTTGGGGGGGTGTTGAAAGATTATGGTCATCTAGAATGGAGTTAGAAGAAGACAATTGAAAGGAGTTCCTTTGTCTTTAGGAGAGATATCTGTAGTATTATTGGAATGAAAGAGCAAAGAAAGAAGCTGTTGGAGATATTTTGGCCAGAAAGTCAAAGGTCATAAAAATTGTAGTTAGAAGAGCAGTAGCTGAAAAAGAGAAAAATAACAGGTTGGGAAACAAATCCTCAACCGGTTGACTTTAAAGTTTGGAGAATTAAGACAGAAGTCCACATCAAGGCTTGGCCCTAATTAGAATATAGAGAGAATTAGGAAACGGAAAAAGAAAAGGAAAAGACAAGGGAAAGTATTAACGAATTTCTGAGAAAGTGAAAGACCTGTATTTTGAATTGAGCCAGGTCATAGTTACTGGAAAAGACATGAGAAGGTAGAGAGTTCCAAAGCTTCTATGTGTAGGGAAAGAAGCAGTTATCAAAATAGCACACCCTTGAGTTGCTGATGGCCACACAATAATCATGTGACGCAGCAGCTTGTAGAGTGTTGCATGGTCTAGCTAGTGGTGGGGGCGCACAAGCAGCGAGCTCTCAGGAGCAAAAGCCAAATACCTCTAAAAGAGGGAAAGTGAATCAACATTGAGGTACAGGGCAAGGGGGTCAAATTTGGAAGTTAGCCTGGGACAATTTATAATTTAGACCGCTTTCAGCTCAACTCTGTCAAGTAAGGAAACAGAGCTAGAACCACCCTATATGTGAGAGCAGGACTCATACAAGGACGAATCAATCCCTTGTATAACTGAAGGAACTGTTCAGTAGAGAAGAAGTTATGACATCTAAACAGGACACCCAGTTTCTTAGAGGCAGCCTTAGCTATTCCCATAATGTGGGGTTTCCAAGAAAGATTG
>JAYMFT010230741.1:0-10000 GCA_038088735.1 Panulirus argus
GAGAGAGAGAGAGAGAGAGAGAGAGAGAGAGAGAGAGAGAGAGAGAGAAGCACTGAGCAAGCTGTTCGTGTCCCACATTGGGCCAAATCTAGTATATACATGTTAAGTTTGGTCGTCGTGCTTGAGGAAGCACAAAGAGCAGATAGAGAATGTCCAGAAATGGGTGACAATATATATAGCAAGAGAATTTA
Source organism: Panulirus argus (assembly GCA_038088735.1). NCBI lineage: Eukaryota > Metazoa > Arthropoda > Malacostraca > Decapoda > Palinuridae > Panulirus > Panulirus argus. The sequence continues at coordinate 192 of JAYMFT010230741.1, forward strand.
GACCGATCATTCACAGGAAAAAAAAAGATTAGAGGTCTCAGATTTCTCCAAAATCGAAGAAAGAAGAGTAAGGGGTGGCCTGATCACAACCTTTAAGTCAGTGAGTAAACCAGGCTAATACAGCAGACAAGGAACGGGTCTGCAGAAGATATAGGGGTCGTTGGGTAGGTTGGGTGCTTGGCTTATGCTAGTGTGTGTGTGTCTGTGTGTATGTTTCTGTGTCTGTGTGTGTATGTCTGTATCTGTGTACATAGACGTAAAAATAAGATACTTATGTATATATACAACGTTAAAGGACGGGACAGCACGAGAGTAAACCCGTCCTCCCGTAACACACATACACACACACTCTCTCTCTCTCTCTTTCTCTCTCACACACACAAACACTTTTCTAGATACAACGAAACAAACACAACACCCACCCACCCACCAGAAGCGTATCAGACCCAGTAATTCAAACACATCCTTAGCAAGTGCCCTTGAATCCCACGCGGCAATTCACTACAGTAGTAACTGTAAATTTGAGATCAAATCACCCAGAAGAAACGTTCTCCTTTCGAGATGAATTTGAATACACACTTGCGTGAGTATGTAAATCACGTCGCCGTGTCTTGATTGCTCGCCCGCTTCAAAGTTTGCGTACTCAGACGTTTGCGAGAATCACCGTTTGTTCTCATGGCAATAATCTAGTCCGGAGGAGTACTCATATAGCTCTCTCTCTCTCTCTCTCTTTTCTTCCTTCCTTATTCTCCTTCCTTCCCTCCTCCCTCGTGTTCTCGGTACCACAGGAAGACGACGAAGACGCCACAGCACGCCACAAGTCATAAAGACCCTCTGCCGGCCTCCCAGTGCCTCCCTGGCCAGACGGAATATGACCGCAGGGCACTTCAGGTCGGGATGTCGATGATCCTGTCACACAGACACACACACACACACACACACCAGTCCTCTGTACCTACAAGTTTATGAACGAATTGCCTAATATCTTTCACCCCCCTCCCCTCCCCCCGCGGGCGTCCGGGCTAGAGCCACAGGCCAGCAGCGTATGCTGGCCGCCACAAACACATTTGCATAATTATACCAAGTTGCTGTTTGCCTTAACTCACTCGCGATACGATGTCCTCCAGTTCATTTTTATGAAATGCATGCACGGGAAACTTTGGCAAATTTTCCTGTACTGCCATGTTGTTTTCCTTCTCGATCATAATGATGCTTAAACTACGGAATTATATATATATATATATATATATATATATATATATATATATTCTTTGAAGAATTTGGCTGCAGAATGAAGTTGAGGTAAAAGATTTAAAAGTGCGCAAATTTCTGATGACTTTTGGAGCTCGCCCACTCAGTGTATGTAAATTCGAGGAGGTGAATATTCCTGTATTTTACCCCAGTGTCTCAGTAATTCCGAGAAGGAAAAAGAAAAAAATATTAAGACTTGACCTTTAAAGTATATAAATTTACGGGGCGCCTTTCGCTTTCTATGTACAGGGAATGGAAGCCCAACCACTCCACCCTACCAGAAAAATAGCTGTAAGTCAACTTTTGTACTTACGAGGCTGTAAGTACTGACGAGTATGGGACTTTTAAGAGTACTCGGGACGGTACCCTAAGAGTAGTGTGTCAGGTCGTGAGTGCGTCCATGGATCTCATGTGGGTAATCACTAGCGTCTAAGAATTCACAGAAAGACGAAAGCACATTCCGTCTTTCCCAGTATCTTTTTTCCAAGCATTACTACACACACACACACACACACACACACACACACACACACACACACGTATCATATCAATCCACCTTTCCACCTGTTCAACACACACGTCCGTCTCTTACCATCTGGCTCTACGCCGATCCATATCCGTCTGTGACGCGCCATGTATAGCCTCTCTCTCTCTCTCTCTCTCCCATGCCTAAACCAACACCTCATTAGCATCTATGGACACAAGAGGGATCGAACCCTGGTATATAAATATGCGGAGCCAACCACGGGGTGGTTTATCAGCCGGCCGTGAACACCACCACCACCACCAACCACTCCAGTTATGTCAACATCGTTAATGATCTGACTGAAAACGGGAATGCTCGGCCGGCCCCCACCCTCTCCCCACATTAACAGATCTACAAAGAACTCTAAATAATGGAGTCATACGCTCAGAGGAAAAAAAGAAAACGAGGAATGGGTTCGCTTCTCTACACGCAGGGGTCCTCCGGGGGGCCCTGAGGAAGAGTAGGAGTAGTCTCCTCAGCCACGCGCTCCCTCTGTTTGCAAACAACTCGAGTTATTATAACCGTCTGTGTTCATATGCCCGACCGGGTCCTTGTGTACCCCCTGGGGAGAGGGGCGAAAGCTGGAGATCACCGCTTCCTCCCCTCATACCCCCGGTTTCGAAGTTAACTCCCCATGTTTACGGAGCTTGGTTTTCCCCCCGCATTGCGTCGGCGGGGTTACTACACCCACCTCTTCCTCTCTCTCTCTCTCTCTCTCTCTCTCTCTCTCTCAAGGAGAGGTTCACTCCGACCGCCGCCGCAATCGGTAGTGAGGGGTGAGGGAGAGAGGTCATATTTGCCTCTTTGGCTTTTAATGAAGTGAGCGAGACTGGGTGGGTTGTGGGTGGGGGGCCTCCTCCTCTACCTCCTCCTCCTCCCGCCCCACCCCCCCGAGGTTCAACTTGTTGTCTAGCCAGGACCCGCCCGGGCTGTGTTTGCCCTGACCACTTGAGTGCCCCTCCAGACCGTGCTCCTGCCGCAGGAGTATCAAGGGTTCCCGTCCGAAGAAGAAGAAAAAACAACGCGCCAGCCCCCTGCGAGGCAGCGGCGCGGCGCGGCGCGGTTCGGCAACCCGGGGCGCTGTTGGCTGTGCTAGAGCCTCGCTCCCTCCTCCTCCTGCTGTAGAATTGCTTACACAGAAAATGTGGCTCGAGGGAACCCCACACCATCGCCTCTTGTTACGCCGCTTCTTTGTTTCATTCATCACTCTGGGCTTGTGGCTTTTGCCGCTGTTAAAGTGTAGGTGTGGTGTGCCAGGGGCTTTTAAAAAGAACAAGAACAACGCGCGAGCTTCATGCAAATGAGGCCGAGTGGGTGATCGCGGCCGTATATCAGGACGGTAATCAGTGACGGGCTGTCCCCCGACCACAGCAGTACAAACACACACACACACACACACACACACTGGTCGTCACGGGAGAACACTTAAGCATCTGGTAGGGCCACGCCTATACTGCCGTTGGAGCGCAATACTACGGACCCAACCGCAGGGCGCGGTCGCCACAACATCGATGCAGTCCCAGTGGATGCAACAGTAGAAGTGTCTGGCATGTCTGCGTCCTTGTCATATAGTACATTCCCCCCCCCCCCCCCCTCCACGGCGTTACCCTATTATGCCCTAGGTTTGCATCGTCTTGCTCAAGGTTGATGGTACAGTCGCGTCCAAAAGTTGGTCTCATCTCGCTGAAGGATCGAATCGTAATTTTCAGAAAAAAAGGTTTTATGTTACTGGGCGCTTGGTGTGAGACAGACAGGGAAAGAGCGAGCCTTCAAGCTATTCTCTTGGAGATGATGATCGTTGCCGTAAAATGTGTCAGGAAAAGATAATTCACAGTTTACTCTCCTGAGAGATGTGCTCATAAAGGTTCAGTCGCTTGGTGTACCCTTCTCCTAAGGGTTCAGTCAGTTAGTGTACCCTTCTCATAGGAATTGAATCACCTGGTGTGTGTACCGTTCTCACAGGGGTTCAGTCACTTCGTGTGCGCTTCTCATAGCAAATGAATCACTTGTTGTTCCCTTCTCACAGGAGTTCAGTCACCTTGTGTACGGTGCTCAGTGTAATCATTCAGCTCACCTTTATCATAGCGTTTCATTCTGGATCAAATGATTCCCCAGAGTTATCTAAAGTAAATGACTGTGTAAGTATTCTTGAAAAGTCAGGGGTGTTAGATTATTCGAACAATGTGCTGCTGACTTGCAAAGATTGTTCATCACTTTTCAAAGGGTGTTCAAGATACAACTATTCATGTGTAATACAGTTACATCATGCAAGGTCTCAAAAGACTGTTGTATTTTTTCACTGTCATTTTTTACGTCTGAGGCTCCAAGTCAAGGACAAAAGTCCACATCAAGGCCGGGCCTTAATTGAATTTCAGAGAGGTTAGTGAAAGGGGTAAAGAAGAGACAAGGAGAATTACTTACGAATTTTGGAGGAAGTGAAAAACCTTGTCTTTTGAAATGTGCCAGGTCAAAGTTGTTGGGGAAATACATGAGAGGGTAGACAGTTCCAAGCTTCGAGGTGTAGGAAAGAAACAGTTATCAAAACGGCCCACCGTTGAGTTGCCAACGGCAGTTATTTATTAGAATAATATTTACCACAGGGTCTTATAGATGGGTTCAAAGTTCTCATTGTTTCTGTCTGTCTCTCTGTTTGTATATCATCTACTGTTTCCACTCACGGGGGGAAGAAACATGCTTCCGCTTTATGTGAAGCATTAGGCTTTCACGCCATTACATATGCGTAAGTATCACTTCCATACTTATTCTCGTGGTTATTTGGATGTATATAACAGCGGCTCAGGGCTTACCAGAGACCACATAAGGCCGTGATATATTTGAGGAAGGAAAAAATATATATTACCAGCCTCACCAATTCTTTCTCCCACCACCGTTCTCCCCACTTCTGGATTCGGTTCGTTTTCGTCAGGTCAGCGGAATTCTGACAGGTGAGCTGCTGGCCAAATGTTAAGTGTGTAAGTGTAAAGTGTGAACGTGCTGGCTCGAGGAGCGGTGGTTGGAAAGAGACGTGAACTTTATAGGAATGCGTAAAGTGCAGTGAAATATCCTGTGAGCCTTTTCAGTGACCACCTGAAGTTCATTATATATTTCTCATGAAATGCTTCTCAGTAATTGTAAATTCTTATTTTTTTCGAGATTTTTTTTAAGTCACTTGTTATCAGAAGAATGACTAAACTTAGCCCTAACTTCTTGTCAGCTTCTTACTTTTTATTTCATTCCTTTTCATCTACTCTCTTACCAGCGGTCCCCTCCCGGATTTCTCAGCTCCCCAAAGCCGTCATCTCCCCCTAAATACTCCCTGGAACTGTTCAAGATGGCCTTCCCGAATTCATCTCCCCAAATACGTAATTACAGGACATTCAAGGCAGTAATGATCATAATCATAATGGTAATTCACGTTGGTGTCTTCTGTTTTTCTGTCTTGGTTTCATGATTATTGTAAAAACAATGTTGGATGGATCTTTCCTTCTGTTATATTTCCGTATGTGGTTAATCAGTTCTCCCTCCAATTCAGCAGTACGCTCTGTGCAATAATTGACCTATTGGTAATCAGAATGATTAAAGATCCATCTTACAAAACACACAGACTCTGTCAACTTGCACCAAGACCAATATACCTTGCCAGGCTTCATAATCATTCTAGTCACAGACAAACAGACGGAAATAATGCGAAACGGGACCAAGACACCGTCACCAACACGTCGCAAAATATTAAGAGTTCATCGCCCGATGACCGAAATTCCCCTGACCTGACCTGGCAAGTGGTTCACGTTTTGCCAGTGGGTCACAAGGGAACACAACGAGGTATTCCCACACACGCCCTTGGGGTCTGGCCTGTAGGGAGAGGAGGAGGAGGAAGAGGGGAGGAAGCGGCTTCAGCTACTGGTGGTGTTGGTGGCGGTAGAGATGGAGGCCGGGAAGCTCGTATGATCTATGGCCCCGTGACTCATACTGTGGCGATATAGTGCGCCAAGATCTTCCGGACCCAGTGCATCCCGTCCCCCCCCCCCCTCTCTCTCTCTCTCTCTCTCTCTCTCTCTCTCTCTCTCTCTCTCTCTCTCTCCTCCAGCCAACTCCATGTTTGTACCCATACGAGTCGGGAATACTCCGTTTTCCTTTACATTCTTATAGACCTCCTTTTTTAACTCTCGTTCTCGTTTTCTGTCTGCATCAGTCTTCGGTTTTCTTTTCCTCATATTTTTTTCTTCCTATTCTCGTTTTATTCCTTCTTGTTTCGTAGCATCTTTTGTATTACTTCCCATTTTCTACTGGACCATCCGCGGCTCCTGGTCCACTGGCTGAGCACAGAACCGCATGTGTGATAACTTGTAAATGCGGTTGAGTGCTCGTAACAGTGTTTCACACGTTTTCTTTTACATATTCTTCTCCAACATTTGCACTTCGTTTTCCGTCTTTTCCCCCAACGTAAGCCATTCAGAATGCCGAACACATTTACGACCTTGGGTGAATAACGGTATTTTATTTTATATATATATATTTTTTCACCTCTTTATTTATAAGAATCATAACTTCCAAAGTGCTGAGAAACTATCGAAATATATTTTACCGAAGAGATGTAAGATTTCTAGTCAGTTTCCTCTCGGGGTCGTAGGACAAAAAATAAAAAAAAAGAAAGAAACTTGAGCGATATCTTGTAAGAGAGAAAGAGAGTGTGAGAGGTGTGGCCCGACACACACCCTTTACAATATGTCAAAACCGTAGGGGGTAATATTTTTTTTTTTTCCCACAATGAAATTGACACAGTTACCGCTCTTTACCCTTATTCAAATGTATATTTAACGCAGGTTCCGTAATGTCATCCAAAGAAAATGGAACTATGACTTCATATAATGCTGACTCATATTATTTTTTGATAATGTCTTCCTATATTTGTATACATACGCGAAAAGGATCCTGACTGTATATCCGTTTTCCATATTTTGTTCTCCGCTAAAGAACAGTAAATATTTCACGAAAGAACTCGTATTGCACATGCGTGATTACTGTGCGTAGACATGTTCTTCCGAAAAATGCCCGAAGCCGACCCGATGACGCATGTCAAGCTGTTGTGTCTAAGGTCTCTTACGTCCCGACGTCAAATTCACTTTGAGACGGAAAACGAAATGATTTTTTTGATAACAGAGACGGAGTTCGTGATGAAAGACACCCGCAACGTAATGGTCATAATGCAGTGTCTCTCTAATCAACGCTCGCGACAGCAGTGCCAATTCATCGTAGGTGGCGAGTGCCTGAATTACACACGGAAATCTAGACGGAATTTAAGATTTCTTACTGTGGAATACACACACACACACACACACACACACACACACACACACACCTAGAGTTGAAGCAAGACGTCTTTCATGTCAAACATGGTATAAAGAAGAGAAAAAAATAGTTCACAAAGTTGAGTGACCCTAGTAACGTTTGAATTATCAGTCACCCCCCCAGAATAGGAAAGCAAATTGAGTGTATAGCTTTAGCAAATAAGAGAGCAACATTCTTGAACTAGAAAAGGTAAAGAGAAAAATCAAGTAGTATATCAGATATGATTCGTTATATACATACATACTCGCTTCAGAGTGGGAGCCTAATATATTGTGTTTTGACCCGTGCAGTAATTTTCCCTCCCGAAATTTTTTTTTACTCATGTTGGCTCGAATATACACGTACGTGTCACGCATCCACATCCATTCTGTGTCTCTTCTTATGTGCAACAGTGGCGCTCTGGGGTGAGCTTGACGACGCGTGAAAATGCCTTAACTCAAGCACGCGGGTTCGAATCCTGAACGCGGTATGATTGAGGATTTCGTGTGCTGAATTTTTTCTTTTATGAAAACCCACAAATTCTTTTGTCACATATTGTTATTAGCGTTTGGTCTAAATCGTTCTCTGTTACGCGTACATCCTCCGTGCCCGGGGATTCAGATTTTGAGAGACAAAGCTGTATAATTCTCTGCGTTACCGCAATGGGTTCCTCCAAAGTCATCCATAGTACAAATGAAATTAAACCTCATCTTGGTCAAATCTGACACTGACTTTGTCGACTTTTCAATGTTTATAATTTCTTTTCTTGCTTTATAGATTTACTTTCTGGCATATCGAAGTTTGTTCCTTTGTGTACATCTGCGTACGTGGTCTCAAATATCGTATGTAGATTCTAGTGAAAGCGTACTTTGTACATAGATTAAAAGGTCATGTACATCATGATTTTTCAAATGAAATTATGAAATACTTTATGTTTTTCATTTGAAATTAAGACGTACTTTAAATTTTTTTCCAATAAAAATCATAACTTACTTTATGTTTTTTATTTAAAATTATGACATACTTTATGTTTTCATTTAAGATTATTACGTTTTTTAAAAAAATTTCGAATGATAGAATCTTATCATACCTGTAAAACAGCAAGTAATCAAAGGCATAAAAGATAACACGCGGAACACCAACTTTTCAGTTGGTGCAATTCCTCACCTCCCACACTAGTAAACCGGATTTCAACCGAGACTCCTTCAATTACAACCAGATTTTCCTTGACGACTGTTAGATCAAAGACGCCCCCTCCTTAAATCATTCCAAAAGATAAAGAAAAAAAAAAAAATAAGAAATTTAAGAAAAATAAGAAGATAGAATTTACATTTCTTGAGTCACAGGAACATGACGTGGGCCAGTTCATGTCACGTTAACATAACTTATAAAACATTATTTATTGCCGCAGTACGATTAAAAAGCTTCAGGACCCGACGCGTCAAGTGCCCACACACACACACACACACACACACACACGTAAAATCAAAATATCGAGGCGTGAACGTTTTTTTTAGGAGAACGTATTATGCAAATTGAGGATGGGAAGTTGGGGTGGTTTACAGATCGTGTTGGATTAGCGATATGAAAAACACTGGCTCAATGACAGTGGCCAGGGAACATTTTTATTTTTTTTTTTTTACATTGTTCAAGTATACGAGGCTCCCATTATTTTGGGTCAGTTGTGAAACTAAACGCGCACAGATATACAGCCAGCAACAAAGGCCCAAAACTCGTTTAAATCCGGAAGTACATGCAAGAGTAATTTACATAGATTTACATAAATCACTGAAAACGTATGCCCCCAGAACTCATTTACATTTTGTGTGTTGTGTACATATTTTTTTTTTTTTGGGGGGGAGGCTAGATTTTTTTTTTGTACATATTGGGAAGTACTTTATTCGCAGTCGAGTTAATGATTTATAAACATTGGTTTCAATCTAGAGACGAAATTAATGTTTTATTTTCTTCCATGACCTCGAATGACATTCCTTAACCAAACCACGATTTTTTGTAAGCATCATCTCAACGAAGTGGCCTTTCAGATACACCGAAGACAAAACGACTCTTTATCTTTTCGTCTCTTAACACACAGACCAGGCATCGATGAATCTAAACAAGTAACCTCAAGCAATTTAGATGCGAGTCTTGCCTCCCATCCCATTATTTTAACATTAGATATAAACTCCGTATCCTGGTTCTTCCAGATCTGTGAGACGAGGAGTGTCTTCTGATGATTCAGTGACTCGCTCCCACTCGTGTCTCTGCGAGTCTCGAGACCCTAAAATGAACCCCCTCGAGGGACTCTGTGCTTTTGAAACGAAGCCTGTCCGAAGCGCCCGCACTGAGCCCGTTGGTTGGAAGTGATCCCTTGGTTTGGTACTACAGAGACGCCCTTAGGCATGAGCCAAGCAGCCCTAGATATCCAAATCGTTTCAAGGATTCAGGCCTTCTCTCTCCACGTCAGGATTCGGTCACCAGGCTCGAGTTGGGCTCGTAAGTTCGTGAGACGGTGAGCGAAGGCGGATTCTCACCCCGGCTGCTTCGATACATGCTTCAGCCAGGGCTCCATCCGAGTCAGTCAAACGGTAATCCTGAGCCGAGCCTCTGCTAAGCTCCTTGTTTGACCTTCCGTCGTCTCGAAGCAGACTACCAACAACGCCTTAATCTCTCTCTCTCTCCCTCTCTCCCTCTCTATCTCTGT